>ONZH01028599.1:0-204775 GCA_900303285.1 Rhinella marina
CCTCCTCATCCTCATCCTCATCCCCTCCTCTGATACGCACTGAGAAACAGACCGGAGGGTGCTCTGGCTATCAAGCGACGTATCTTCCTCCACCGTCTCTTGTGACAAGCGCAAAGCTTCCGACTTCATGCTGAGCAGTGAGTTTTTCAACAGGCAAAGCAGCGGGATGGTGGAGGCCTGATAATGGCAGCATCGCCGCTGACCATCTGTGTTGACTCCTCAAAGTTGCTCAACACCTGGCAGATATCAGACATCCACGTCCACTCCTCATTGTAGACTTGAGGAATCTAACTGACCTGACTACCAGTTCTGGAGGAACTGACCTGACTACCAGTTCTGGCAGTCTACAATCCCTCTGCGCTGCTGGTAAACTCTGGATAACATGTTTAATGTCGAATTCCATCTTGTGGGCACGTCGCACAACAGTCGGTGAGCGGGCAGTTGCAGGCAGCGCTGCGCTGCCCTGAGAGTGGCAGCATCTGTGGTCGACTTGCGGAAATGCGCACAGATGCGGCGCACCTTGGTGAGCAAATCAGACAGATTGGGGTATGTCTTGAGGAACCGCCTGAACTATGAGATTGACACATGGCCAGGATGGCACATGTGTCAGTCTGCCAAGTTGCAGAGCCGCCACCAGGTTACGCCCGTTGTCACACACAACCATGCTTGGCTTGAGGTTCAGCGGTGCCAGCCACACATCGGTCTGCGCCGTGATGCCCTGTAACAGCTCTTGGGCGGTGTGCCTTTTGTCACCTAAGCTCAGCAGTTTGAGCACCGCCTGCTGGTGCTTAGCCACGGCACTGCTGCTGCACCTAGAGCTACCGACTGAAGGCGCCGTGGCCACGGATGGTAATTTGGAGGAGGAGGGGTTGGAGGAGGAGGCATAGTACGTCTGAGAGACCGTGACCGAGGTAGGCCCCGCAATCCTTGGTGTGGCAGTACATGAGCGGCCCCAGGGTCAGACTCGGTCCCAGCCTCACCAAGTTAACCAATTGTGCCGTCAGTGATATATAGTGTCCCTGCCCGGCAGCACTTGTCCATGTGTCCGTGGTTAGGTGGACCTTCTCAGAAACAGCGTTGGTCAGGGAACGGATGATGTTCTGTGACACGTGCTGGTGTAGGGCTGGGATGGCATATCGGGAAAAATAGTGGCAGCTGGGGACCGAATACCGAGGGGCAGCCACCGCCATAAGGTTGCGAAAGGCCTCGTTCTCTACCAGCCTATAGGGCGGCATCTCCAGGCTCAGCAATTTGGAGCTGTGGACACTGAGAGCTTGGGCATGTGGGTGGGTGGAACTGTATTTCCTCTTGCACTCCAGCGTCTGCTGTAAAGACAGCTGAATGCTGCACAGGGACACAGTGGTGGACGCTGTGGAGGATCGTGGAGGTGAAGGTGCGGTTTTCCGGCGGGAGGCGCTCGTGCCGGGGTCCTGGGCAGGGGGTTCACTAGCAGAGGCAGCGACACAGGGGAAGGAGCAGTGGTGGGACCCGCAGGAGGTGTGAACGGCCTTGGTTCCATTGAGTGGGTGTTTAGCACTCATATGCCTGCGCATGCTGGTGGTGGTTAGGCTAGTAGTGGTGGCACCCCTGCTGATCCTGGTGTGGCACAGGTTGCACACCACAGTCCGTCGGTCATCCTCAATTTCTTTAAAG
Organism: Rhinella marina; assembly: GCA_900303285.1. Taxonomy (NCBI): domain Eukaryota; kingdom Metazoa; phylum Chordata; class Amphibia; order Anura; family Bufonidae; genus Rhinella; species Rhinella marina. The sequence goes on from ONZH01028599.1 coordinate 1,654, forward strand.
AACCTCCAGACTTGCGAACATCTAGGCCTTGCCACGGGAGCTTCACTACGTGAAACAGTTGCTGCTGATGCACCAGCTCTGGCCCTGCTTCTCCCTCTGGCCACACCACTGCCTCTTCCAACCTGTTCTGGTGCAGTACTCGCCTCCGCCTCAGAAGCACTGTCTTCACTCGGCTTATCAACCCAGCTTGGGTCAGTCACCTCGTCATCCTCCGCTTCCTCAGTCTGCTCCCCCGTCGGACTTCCTGCCCTGACAACTTCACCACTGTCTGACAACCGTGTCTCCTCATCGTCCGACACCTCTTTACACGCTTCTTCCACTAAGTCAACAATGTCATCATCATCACCCACAGACTGTGACAGTTGGAAAACTTGGGCATCGGGAAAGAGGTCAGCAGCAACCTGACAAGTGGTTTGTGACTCTGGGAAGGGTCTAGAAAACAGTTCCTCAGAGTATGCCGGATCGCATTCCAATTTTTCCTGGGAGGGGGCAGACTGGGGGGAAGGAGGTTGAGGTGGAGGAGCCAGAGGAGTGCTCCCTTGGGTAACGTGGGTGGACTGCGTGGAAGACTGACTGGTGGACAAATTACTTGAAGCATTGTCTGCAATCACCTGTTTGCACTGTTGTGGTTTCAACAGTCCTCTACCACGTGTCCCTGTAAGTTGAGACATGAAGCTAGGGAGTGTAGCTCTGCGGCGTTCCCCTGCTCCCTCATCAGCAGGTACTGTCTCACCCTGCCCAGGGCCACGGCCTCTGCCCCCTGCAGTAAATGAATGCCTACGCCCACGCCCTCGTCCTCGACCCTTAGCCCTGGGGTTCAACATTTTCTGTATATAAGTGTATTATATTAAAAAAAAATGGGCCTGCTGTACTGAAACCCAAGTTAATATATAGGTGGATAAGTTAGAGCAAAATTACGTATGTTATTACGTACCGTGCAGTATGGAGCAATTACACTGAAACCATTAGATTAGGCAGACTTGGTCTGCTTAAGTGCAACCCAGAAAAATGTCGCACTTAGATTTTTCTAATGTAGCTGTATCAGTGAGAGCAAAAGACCTTTTTTAATTACGTGACGTACAGAATGGGTCACCTGGACAGAAAATACGGATTGTGCTTTGTATATAGGTGGATAAGTTAGAGCAAAATTACGTATGTTATTACGTACCGTGCAGTATGGAGCAATTACACTGAAACTATTAGATTAGGCAGACATGGTCTGCTTAAGTGCAATCCAGACAAATGTCGCACAGAGATTTTTCTAATGTAGCTGTATCAGTGAGAGCAAAATACCTTTTTTAATTATATGACGTACAGAATGGGTCACCTGGACAGAAAATACGGATTGTGCTTTGTATATACTGTAGGTGGATAAGTTAGAGCAAAATTACGTATTTTATTATGTACCGTGCAGTATGGAGCAATTACACTGAAACTATTAGATTAGGCAGACTTGGTCTGCTTAAGTGCAACCCAGACTAATGTCGCACAGAGATTTTTCTAATGTAGCTGTATCCGTGGGAGCAAAAGACCTTTTTTAATTACATGAAGTACAGAATGGGTTACCTGGACAGAAAATATGGATTGTGGTTTGTGGTGACTGGACAGCTGTACTGTGACACACAGAATGGTTCCACACAGCTGTATGAAATGGATTTGTATCACTGAGATAAAACAACAAAAAAACTATTTTTTTTTTAGGTTTTGCTTTTTTTAACGTGACGTGCAGAATATGTCAGAGAGAGAACTCAGCCCCTGCTGACTGTGGCTATATTAAGTGCAACCCAGACAAATGTCGCACAGAGATTTTTCTAATGTAGCTGTATCCGTGAGAGCAAAAGACCTTTTTTTATTATGTGACGTACAGAATGGGTCACCTGGACAGAAAATACGGATTGTGGTTTGTGGTGACTGGACAGCTGAACTGTGACACACAGAATGGTTCCACAAAGCTGTATGAAATGGATTTGTATCACTGAGATAAAACACCAAAAAAACTATTTTTTTGTTTTGTTTTGTTTAACGTGACGTGCAGAATATATCAGAGAGCAAACTCAGCCCCTACTGACTGTGGCTATATTAAGTGCAACCCAGACAAATGTCGCACAGAAATTTTTCTAATGTAGCTGTATCCGTGAGAGCAAAAGACCTTTTATTATTACGTGACGTACAGAATGGGTCACCTGGACAGAAAATACGGATTGTGGTTTGTGGTGACTGGACAGCTGAACTGTGACACACAGAATGGTTCCACACAGCTGTATGAAATGGATTTGTATCACTGAGATAAAACAATAAAAAAAAATAATTGAATAACAGAGAATAATAAAAGAGAACTAAATCCAGGCCCTAACACTCTCCCTGAAATGCAGCAGATCTGTCCCTAATGACATCCAGGCAGCGACTGAGCCGAGCACCGAGGGCAGTCACTAGTATATTCCAGGGTCACCTGATCAGGCCAGCCAACCCCTGCTATCGACATGTAAGGGCCCCACGTGATGCTGGGTGTACCGCAGAGTCTCCTGGCTTGTGATTGGCTGAGTTTATAGGTGCCAAAAATTCAAAATGCGGGAGATGCCATTTCCTCGAGCATGGCGAGATAAGTCCCTACTAAAGTTATGTTCACATCAGGTCAAGTGATTTTCCCTGCTCCATCACAGGAGCAGAACAACAATAAACATGGAAGTGCTGGTGAGCACAACACAGACACCAACAGATACCATTGATTATAATGGGTCTCGTCAGGTTTCCATCAACGGGCCTGGAATTTTAATGGACAAAATAGTACAGCATGATTTGCTATTTTGTCAGAGCTTCTCTCTCCTCTTTCTAGCTGGCAGGGGTCTCAGCACAAAAGTTTTTTGATAACTCAGTGACTCTTTAACATGTACATATGGTTTGGAGTATTATACATTTTTAGGGAATGGGTTGTTTCTTTATTTGTTGACCATATAAATCAGTCTTACAATAATGTACAATAGGAACATGGGACGAATTTCATCAGAGCAAATTAAAAAGAATGATTTGCACACTTACAGACAAATTTTTTTTAGGGATTTAACATACAGTAGTGACCAAAACAAAAAGGAAAGCTCCCGGGGTGTAAATGAACTATAAAAGTAATTAGTAGTAAAATATTTTGCCAACATTGCCAGTCTGGATTCTGTGCTGGGTTTAGCAGAGGGATGACATGCTTCTTCTGAATCTAGAAACAAGAGTATGAGAAAGAAGAGAGGAAATGTCTGTTCTCCTGGGACACATACTACTGTAGAGAACAATTCTTTACATTTTTCTCACAACTTTGCTTTTTTCCCTTTTTATTTTTATTTTAAATTATTTGCTTTTTTGTGTTGATTTTTTTAAATTAAAATAATAATTTAGTTTTTAATTAGGAAATATACAATGCATTCGGAAAGTCTTCAGATTCTTTCACTTTTTTGAACATTTTATGTTGTGGCCATTGTAAATGTTATCTCTTGCTTCTAAACTAAAGTGTGAGCCTAAAAAAACCTGCAAAAGCTCTCTTTTGTGGCTTTTTGAAACTAGAATTTTGGAGTGTACGACTTGATAAATCGCCCCCGCCTTAACCACCAATCCCACCACCACCACTACCACCCCAAGCCAAGTATTGGCCTATTTGACTGTTCTTGGGCCCATGGAGACACATAGATCTGCATAGAAAAAGCAGAAGATTCTTATGGCATCGCTTTACTTCTAAAGCATGCTCTCATCTGGAAGTTGAAAACTAATAATCGGGTGTGATTTTATAGTGAATAGCTAATGGAAGACTTCCCTAGTATTTAATTTATCATATACTTTTTATTGTAGAATATTTGTCATACAGTGGTTTATAACTAATGTACAATCCTATTTATACTATATAGTAAATCTATGGAGACAAAACATGCTGACCCTGCATTACTGGTTACTTAATGTGGAATTTGTCAATGACACCTGTATTCTCATTAAATACTGCTTATGCTACAGAAAACACCGGAAAAGCCAGAAACATTAGTTACTTATATCTGCATTTTTTTCAAGCAGGCATTTCTTTCCTTGCACACTAAAAGAAGACAAAGGGGGAGATTTATCAAAGACCAGCATTTTACAGTCTTTGAAATCTCCTACACTGACTGAAGAAGAAGCACAGATCCCATCATATATTAGGTGCTTCATTGGTCAGGCAATATGCCAGAAGAAAATCTATGGCAGCTCAGAGCTTCTGGAGATTTCTTTCTCCATTTGCACCTGACATTGTGCACACTTATATAGTTATACTGTATTTTGAAAGAAATGAAGCATGCTGAGCACTCACAGTAGACAAGCCGTCCTCGACAATATTGATGGTTGGCAGATAATCATATAGTTGATGTCTAGACACAAGTGTATACATTATATATTTTTTGAAGCATATTGTACTTTGAGATTCAGTGTCGTACCAGGAATAACAAGATGAAATAATATTCAGGATGATGGATGAGGAGTCTGTGCAGTAGAACACATAAGTGAAGCACACATGGTATTTGGCACTGGCAGAATGGTATTTGGCACTGGAACCATTTTGAATGGCATCATCTAGAGGGGCCAGCACTGCCAAAGACACTGTATACAGGAGCAGCAGCCCCATCAAACAGCAGAACAGAAACACTATGGTGGAAATGTACTCAAGATAAAAGGCAAGAAAACTTGCCTCAAGTACTCAAGGCACAGCTAGCCTGTAAGTAATCTTTAAATATAACAAAGTGTTCTACCTCTTCAATAGTTGATAAGAAATATAACTTTTTATATTTATGCTAAGGTGCTGGCTGAAGCACTTGGAGTACTGCAAGGGCTATGCCCCTGTGCTCTGTTCACTCCCCCTTCCCTAATTAATTGAGGCTACTTTCACACTTGCGATTGTAGGATTCGTTTGTGAGATCCGTCCAGGCTCTCACGAACGGATCCGTCATGATAATACAAACGTCTGCATCCGTTCTGAACGGATCCGTTTGTATTATCTTTTACATAGCAATGACGGATACATCTTGAACTCCATTGAAAGTCATTGGAGGATGGATCCGTTTTCTGTTGTGTGAGACAAAACTGATCCGTCCTCATTGACTTACATTGTGAGTCATGACGGATCCGTTTGGATCAGTTTCCGTCAAGCGGACACCAAAACGCAGCGTTTTAGTGTCCGCCTCCAAAACGGAATGGAGACTGAACTGAAGCAAACTGAAGCATTCTTAACGGATCCTTTTCCATTCAGAATGCATTAGGGAAAAACTGATCAGTTTAGGACCGTTTGTGAGAGCCTGTGACGGATCTCATAAACGGATCCCGCAAATGCAAGTGTGAAAGTAGCCTGACAGGGCTCTCTCGCTAGTGCCGAGTCTTCTCAATGACTTGACACAAAATACAGTGGGAAGCTTGGGAAGCAGTATAAGATCCATTGCACAAGTGCCAAGTCATTTCAGATGACTTGGTTCCTGCACAGAGGATCTGATGAGCAATGCTTTCAGAGCTCATCAGATCCACTGTGCAGGCACTGAGTCACTAAGAGTCGCTAAGTCAACTTGGCACTGGCTACAGAGCCCCATCAATCAAATAGGGAGGGGAGAGAGAACAAAACACAGGGTCGTAGCGCTTGTGGTGAGCCAAGCGCTACCGCCAGCACTTTGGTGCTCAAAATAGGATATTAGCATAAATATAAAAAGTTATATTTCTTATTGACTATTAACAGTAGAGAAAAAACAAATATATCACTCTACTCAGCGTGGTTTAATATAGTTTATCATGCTCTTTAAGCACCTCAGATGTTGATTATGTGAGTCACTTTGCTAATACATTTGCAAGGTGCATGGCTACAGTCCTAAAGCAGTGCTTCTGAAACTTGGAGGCTGGCCTTACCAGTGACTTAGCTGGTCCCTGGGCACACCATGACTTACTGTAGTGCCAAATGTAGGATCTCCAATTCACACTGTGGAATAGCAACAAAACTTCAGCATGGACTTCTTAAGATTACGAGTTCACATATTTAGTATGTTATCAAATATTCCAGACCAAATAAATATTGACGCTCAACTTTGGGCACCCTCAGAATAGTCAGTAGAAATGAAATGACCATTGCACATTCAGAAAATACAGTAGTAAGAACTTGCTATGTAGTGTGGTGTGCTTGGTACATAGCAAGTTCTTGGTATATGCAGAACGTGACCTGGTCATTCTGAGGAAAGCCAGAGTAGACCTGCGAGGTGGTCCCTTGTTGCTGAAGTGCAACTGGATAGGTAATTGACACAGAAGTGATCAGTGCTGCTCAGGCCTTTCTCTGATTGCAGGCACATAATCAGGAGTGAACAGGGAATTTAAAAAAACACTAAAAGTGGCTCCCATGTTGTCGGCTGGTGTAAATTGATAGAAGGTGGGGCAACAGAAGTAGACATGGTCAGAAATACCATAGTGCAGCAGAAAATGCCATTCCAGCGGAACCACATTCCGAAGTGCAGCATAAAATTCCTCCCCATGAGCTGTCCTTCTGTGGTGGCCATCGATAGCTACCATGTTCCTTCCTCCTCCAATTGTCTCTAATTAAAATATGTAGCAGTGGGCTCAGGAGGTGAGATGTGGGCCACAGCAACAAGCCAGCCTTATCTGTACTATGCTAACTGGACTGCTGCTAGAAATGACCCCATCCCGAATTGCCATCTCCTGTGCAGGACACAGGCTTACCCCAGCCTGCAGCCCAAGATGCCTATGTCTGTGTCCCTGTACCTCACTGCAGTATTTAATTGTATCACCATCCTGAGGACAGCGATACAATTGAATTCATTAGGGAACCTGTGGCCGCCAGCCAGGTGCATAAGTACCTGATGTTCTTAGCCTTGGCTTAAATAGGAATGACTGGGCCCCACACCAAATTCTTGAATTACCCCTACCTCCCAGCAACTTCTTCACAAACCCCTCTGCCCGTGCAACCCTCACTCCTGTGGTTAATCAAGATTGCTCTCTCAGACGAGTCCTGACAGTAGCAGCTCTGTTTGTTTTCTACACATATATACTGTATGTCATGTCACTGTATATAGTGTCAATGTCATTGTATAATACTGTTAAGGGGGACCTGACAATAAAATATTTTAGCCCTCCTCCTGGGTGGGCCTCTTCTGAGTTTGGGCCCCAAAGTAGCCGCTTGCCCTGCTTCCCCTATGCCACTGCTCTTAGAATTAACTAACACAGAACATCAGATTATCATGTACCCAACCAGTAGGAAGGGCTTGGGTGGCCCCCTGGCCATCAGCCTACTGGGAAGTTTCCCTGTAGGGTCTATGGCCAGTTCGCCCTGGTGCATAATTGACTCCTTTTAGCTTGGAAGAGTTACAAAAAGTTCTGCCCTTTGATTTTCCTAAGATTTTCTCATTCTTAAAAGGAAACCCATTAGCTCTTTGAAAATGAAATATCCTTAATAGAAAATATCCTTTTAAAGAAAACTATTGATTACACATTTTCAGCACTTCCCAGGAGGCAATGTTTAGTGTTGTACATGGATAGCTTTTGATCATTAAAGGGGTTGTACATTTGCATGTAATTAAAAATGTAGTATAGCCACTGAGCTTCTCAATAAAATGTATCTGTATAGCACCACCTGCTGTTTGTTTTTTTCCTTATTTTTCTGTCCACTTCAGCAAGGTGGTCGTATGCACTCATTTTAAATTACCAACTGCAATTACAAGATATGGCAGTTAGAGAGAAAGAGATACAACACAAAAGGCTTGCACCCTGAGAAAGGACACACACTGAGCTGCCAACCTGAAATCAATCTAGCAAAGCAATTGAAGCAATGAATGTGGAGATCTCTGGATCCATCTGAGCTCCAGGGCTGGTTCTAGCTTTGTAAGAAAAAGATTGTCATGTACTAGATGATGTCTGATTTGTCATTTTTACATCAATCATTGCATAAGCCGTAACGTATTCCAACTAGGTTTAGTTTTGCCTGATTGTGGCTGCTGCTTACAGTTAATGTTCTTTACTTTAGTCCTTTTATTCTGTTTGTTGTAAATTGACCTCTTGCTGAGAAGTTCCATATAAACAAGACTCAATTTAACAATCTGCATCCACAAAAAGTAATCTAAGGCAAAGTAAACTGTATATTTCCAGTGAGAGTGACAGGCGAGGCAGGCAAACGTAATTGCTTAGAAACTGCGGTCTATGTTCATGGAAATGCAACGTTGCATGATTTCTAAAACCCCCTATGGTGCTTAATGCTGAAGTGTTTGTTGTTATGAATAATATATATTTTAATGATGGATATCCTATGTTTCTTATATTACACAGCATTACCTCTGCACATTGTATTGCCTCCTGGGAGCCTGAAATATGAGGTGTGCTACCCAGCAGGTGAAATCTAGACTTTTTTTTAAAGTGAAGATTGTAAAACATAAAGACATATAACAGTTTATTGGGGTCAAGCAGAATACAGGTATATAAAATATAGGTAATATACAGAATTGCTGTCTACAGGCTTACTACAAAGGATCAAAATATTCTCTGGCTTTCACCTTTGATCCCTTCAAGGTGCCTTTGAGTCCAGTACATGGAAACTTTAGTTTGTGGTGCTCAGATAAGCATCTGATCAGGCACAGGTCTGAGTTAGTAGATGAAGGTGGTCAAAACAGGAATCAAAAGAAGTAATGATGGGTGGATCCAGAGGATCTAGACAAGAGATGAAAGCCAGTACAGTATAGTGGTCCCTCAAGTTACAATATTAATTGGTTCCAGGACGACCAATGTATGTTAAAACCATTGTATCTTGAGTAATCCGTTCCAAAGCCCCAAAATGTCATCCAAGATAAGAGAAAATGAAGATTTAAGAAAAATAAACAGATATCTAGTACAGATAAAACAAGTCCTTACATATAACAGTCAGAAATAGCTGCTAACTAGCAACTAATCCAGCTATTTTACCAGAGAAGTGGCCTTAATTGGTTGGGTCTGAGTGTGAGACATTGTATGTTGAGTCTAGTTTCAACTTACGATGCATCAGAAAAGACCATTGTATGTTGAAAATATTGTACCCTGAGGCCATTGTATCTTGAGGGATCACTGTACATGGGAGCGGAAGCCAGGAATAATGCCAAAGGTTCAGATAACAAAGAGAATTGGTCGGCACTTCTAGTCATAGATTGTTGGTGCTCAATGGTTAATGAAAATCAAATTATGGGCCAATGGCATCTTACTGAATTTGGATGGAATAAAAAATAAAAAGTTTTCTATTTGTTTGCAACATTTTCTGAGTGCCGTGGTTACTATCTACCTTGACTTTGATGCCAGAGGTTTGCATGGCAGGACCAGGGCCAATCAGACAAACAATGAAGATGTAAACTAATTTATAAAAACAGGATCAAGGCTTTATCAAGAGAGGCCAGAGGCACAGTGTCATGTTGGCAGCTGAGGTCACAATGTGCGGTGAGTAGGAGGCTGTGACCAGGTATTGGAAAGGAACCATCACATTGTCACACAGCAGCATGATGCATTCTGGATGAAGAAAAAAAGTGTTCTGCAGCAGGACAGCAAAGGGATCATGTAGCAGATCAATGTATCAAGCAGAAGTGACTAAAGTCAGAAAACTAATATAATGTAGGTAGTGGCTCAGTGGTTGGCACTGGTGCCTTGCAGCGCTGGGCTCCTGGGTTTGAATCCGACCAAGGACAACATCTGCATGGAGTTTGTATGTTCTCCCCGTGTTTGCGTGGGTTTCCTCCGGGTTCTCCGGTTTCCTCCCACACTCCAAAGACATACAGATAGGGCCTTAGATTGTGAGGCCCATTGGGGACAGCCTGATGCTAATGTCTGTAAAGCGCTGTGGAATATAGTAGCGCTATATAAGTGCATATAATAATAATAGTGTCAGAATTTACTATAAGGCTCCACGGGAGAGACAGTTCCTATAGTCCAGGAAGAAAAAGAATTGCAAATCACAGCACTGCATTCAGTGCTATTTTTACTGTCAAAATACGAGACACCTAAGCAGAACCAGAAGAACCCCATTATACGTCAATGGGACCGGCATGCAAGACTAGTGTTTCCATTATGATGGAAACCAGGATGCTCTTGTGAGCAGAGCCAAAGATTTATCATAATATATTAAGGGGCTGAAATCATACAACCCCAATGAATAGGTATTGTCATTCTGTTCCCTTACAAATAGCCAGTACTTTGTCCAGTCATATATTAAAGAGAATTAATGTACAATTAATGTTGCTTGTTCCAGATTCAGTTTGGACTTTAAAAATTCAAATCAGGTTCTTTTAACAGTTTGCCTATCTGAAATAGTGTTCTCTAGCCACTAGCCTAGGATCTGTATGAGATCACTGAGAAATATGTACTAGTTGTTAGCAGATGAACATGTCATAATGGTCATGAACTTACCTAAGAACGATCTGGCGACGTCTGTCTTCCCGTCCAACAGCTGCCATTTCGTTCCAAGCAGTGCTGGGAGAGATTAGGAGTGGCATGTTCAGCAGTCGCAAGGCAGATCCTGAAAGGTTTTCATGCCAACCAAGTAAGAGAGATGAGATGCCAAGCCAAACAGGGCTCTGGCTCAGCATCCAATCAGAGGGCTAGGTGGGGGATTTAAATCAGGCATTGACAGATCAGTGACATGACTTTTTTTATGCATCCTGGCTCCTGTTTCTTCATATGTGTTTAGTGCTCATACCCTCATGATAAGGATGGCTCACAAAGGGAGCCACAAAGTTTGTTTCTCTGCTCCAAATTAAAGTAATCCTAGGATTTTACATGCATGGAAGAAACAACACTGACACCTTGTAGGGTCAAAGAGGTTCTCGTTTATTAAGGGGGGTTACAAAGGTTATATACCCCAGGGAGGGGGGAAATCTCTCCTGAGGGTTAGAGAATATATAATTGGTTAGTAATGCAAAATAAAGTTTCACTTCTGCGCATCTAGTTCTACTAAAGAATGTAAACTACAGATAAGAGCAGGAGTGGTCCCAGAGCCAGCGCCATCTTGTAATGGCTTCACATCTTCAGTCTTCATATCCATAACAGTCCCCCCTTTGAAGCCATTTCAAGCACAGTGTTGTCTGTCCCTGGTCTAAATGGACCTAACAATCTGTCCCATTGTGTCTGCGTCCTCTTCACCACTTAGGAGACAGCCTATCCCTGATGGATAGACTCCCTCTTAATGGACTTACACAAAGGGAAGTCAAATTCTAACTCTGACCTTAACACAGGCTTCACTGGAACTGCGTGGGGGACTTCTTCGCTGACATCCATCTGGTGGTCTTCTTCTTCATCCGCTCTGGTTCAGGAACCCTCCGGGCACACAGGACCACTCACACTAAGCTAATTTTAAGCAAAGAATGTGTAAATATGTGTTAAAGCTAAGTGCGGATTATGTGAACATGTGCTAAAGCTAGACATATTGTCTTTAAGGTTAGTTGTCAGGCTCATTGACCATTGAAACACAGGGTCCCAAGGAATCTTCACTCCCGCCTCACAGAACTGTAGTTGAGGGAGGGCTGATGTCATCCAATGGCACATGAATCTCCTTCCCGATGTCATCATATGGTTCAGTCATGATCATCTCAGGGATGGAATTCTCCACTGCTTTTGCCAACAGTTTCCTGATACAAGGGATTACACAACAAACAGTTAGAGCAAGCATTATTAAGATTATCAAGATGACAACTCCTAACTGAGCAAGAGATTTTCTCCAGTCCTTCAGCCAGTCAAACCAAGCATCCCATGGATCAGTAATGCCTGAGTTTCTTTTCAACTCTTCAGATAAAGATGTGAGTCCCTTTAGGGCATTCATCACTTGGCCATCCGGTCCCAGGTTATCTGGAATAAGAGTACAACAGGTATCTCCTATCATCTTACATACGCCACCTTTCTCTGCCAGGAGCATGTCCAATGCCATTCTGTTCTGGAATGCCATGATACTTGTAGGACCCAACTGTTCCACAATCCCTTTCAGAGCATCTCTGGAGTAGTTTACAAATCTCTGCTGATTATAATAGATGTAATTAATCCAATCCACATTTTTGTTAATAGTGATAGTGGGAATAATCGACTCAAATCCCGCTGCTACCTGATTCCTTGCTTTGAACTCATTGGGGACTCCCCTTGGGACGCCTATTGCATCTATGTATACATGTGCGTCCAAACTCCCAGCTGGTTTTGACTCCCTTTTTCCCCTAGAGAGGATCACCTGATCTTCCCAGGACTGTTTGTGGAGGTTCCGGAGACGGTCAAGAGTCAGTTCCCAGTCTGGGGGATCAAAGATACGGAAGGGCATGAGTATGAGAGCCAGGGCACACTGGCCATGCCATACTCCTTCCATCCTTGCCCTCAACTTCATGTCAGCACACAACCATACCACATCCCCCAGAGCTTGTGACTGATTTATAAGGTAGTTCTGATAATCTGTCCCTGTGGTATTTATGACCTTACCACAGTATCCTTCAGGGAACTTTCCCATGTCCTTTCCCCCCTTTGTCTCTACCTAAAAACATGTGTAGCTTCCTTTGTAAATGGTGATCCCCTCTCCAGGGCCAGGGGCTTTCTCTAGCAACGGGTAGAGGCCCTTCCAGGTTTGACAAGCAGTGTCATTGACCGTTTGATTGACATATATACTCAGGAAACAGGAGAAATGATCAGGACCTAAAGGAAGGGGCACGGTCCCCAAATGTGGCCTGGCAGGGGCACAAGTAATGCATCCAGTGCGGTTCATCTGGGAAGCTATATATCTGGCCCATTCCAACCACAAGTTGTGATCTGAAAATCCTGTCTCCATAGCCAGTGTCTCCTGCATGGTATAAGGAGCCCTAGCCATCAGGTCATACTGTGAAGGTAACAAAGGGTTAATGCCATCAGGGGAAGGAGTGGTCACAAATGATTTAGGCTTGTTTTCAAAACTTTTCCAGTACAGTTGGAAAAGAGGCATTTGGGACCCATGTAGGGTATACCTTCCCAAAACATATAAACCCATGTCAGTAGGTTGGGGGTTTGTCATGGTCAGTATGAGAGTTTGACACCTGCTTCTTGTGAACTGAGTTGGAAGACAGTTTCCTTTTACTGCCAATGTTACTCTGCTGGAAAGGGAAAGGCCCTGCCTGTCTACCCGTTCCTGTCCTTCTTTGGGACAGTATCCCCAGTCAGGCCCTGTGTTTACCAACACATAATGCCAGCTTTGGCACCATTCATTCCCTGATCTTGTGACACACAAGTAGTACTGTGCATCTTCCTGAGGTGTACTCCAGGAGGGACAACAACCTACACTGCAATAATCAAATTCAAATATCTGCATTGATGCTGTAGCATTAAACCAAAGAGTAAATATTGTCTCTCCACATTTTTCCCCTAGTGCCCCCCCTACTGCTAAGATCACAAGAAAGGATATCATTGTGATGGGTCCACCTCTGGTCTCTCTTCTACCAGGGGGAACTTCACTCGCTTGCAGTGGGAGGCATGGATCCACGTTTTCTTTGTCTCGAGTTTCACAGAGGTGGGAGACGTCAGCAGAACCTGGAATGGACCTTCAAATCGAGGTTCTAGAGCTTTTCTGACGTGTTTCTTCACCATCACCCAGTCTCCTGGTTGCAGGTTGTGTGTGCCAGGGATACTCTCTGGGTCTGGAAGGGAAGAGAAAACTCGAGAATGTAGATCAGTGAGATGTGTACACAAAGCAGAAACATAAGAAGACAAGCAATCATGTTGCAAGGCTAACTGTCCGGGGAAATACTGGCCTAGTTTAGGGGCACAACCAAACAGTATTTCAAAGGGGGACAGTTTCTCTTTACCCCTCGTGGTGTGTCTCACACTGAACAGAGCTATGGGCAGACTTTCTGGCCATGGCTTCCCAGTTTCCTGGGCCATCTTCAGCTTTAGTGTTGCGTTCATTCTTTCGACTTTTCCTGAGCTTTGTGGTCTGTATGGCGTATGGAAGGCTAGCTGGGTCCCCAGGGCCTCCCAGATCTCTCGGGCCACATCCGCAGTGAAAGCTGTTCCTTGGTCACTCTCTATGGTTTCAGGTACCCCGTATCTGTAGACTGTTTCATTCAATAGTTTTTTGGCAGTAGTCTTGGCAGTCAGATTCTTAACAGGGTAGGCTTCAGGCCATCCAGAGAACATGTCTATGACCACTAGGGCATACTGGAACCCCTGTGCAGGCGGCAGCTGTATGTGGTCAACCTGGATCCTTTGAAAAGGGTAGAGAGGTTTTTGTGAACACTTTACTGGAACTTTTTCCATTTTCCCAGGATTGTAGCTGGCACAGATTAGACAGCTACTGACGTGCCTGGCCATGAACATGGATATGCCAGGCGCAAGCCAGATGGAGGATATCAGATTGTTCATGGCATTCTTATTCTGATGTGTCGGCCCATGGGCCCAAGACGCCACCACAGGATACAGGCTTCTTGGTAAACAGAGTAGATGTCCTTTCTTCCATATCCAGCCTGTGTCACTCCCCATGTTTGCTCCTTTTTCACTCCATACTCTTTTTTCTTCCTCTGATGCTTTCTTTTGCATGTCTTTTCGAGTCTTTCCTTGGGTATGGAGGACAGGCAGGCTGCAGATTCACCTTCTGCAGCTTTGGATCTGGTTTGCACCACCAGAGTCATCACTTCTTCTCTTTCCTCCATTGCTGCCTTTTTTGCTGCTTCATCTGCCAGCACGTTACCCTTTGACTCTTGGGTGTCTGCCTTAGTGTGAGCTTTCACCTTCAGTATGGCAACTTTTTTGGGGAGGGCTAGAGCCTCCATTAGCTCCTCTACTGATTTTGCATTCTTGATAGGAGTGCCATTCGCAGTAATGAAGTTCCTACTTTTCCATATGGGTCCAAAATCATGGGCCACTCTAAAGGCATATCTTGAGTCCGTGTAGATGTTTGCAGTGGTGTCCTTGGAGAGTTTGCACGCCTCTATAAGGGCTATAAGTTCTGCCTCCTGTGCAGACATATCTGGTGGTAAGGCTTGAGCCTTGATAACCTCATGTGAGGAGGTCACCGCAAACCCAGTGTGATATCTTCCCTGATCATCAGCAAACCTGGACCCATCCACAAAGAGTGAGAGCTGGGGGTCCGGTAAAAGAGTCTCCGAAATGTTAGCCAGTGGTTCAGTTTCTTGCTTGATGAGCTCCAAGCAGTCATGATGATCTTCTGACATGTCAGGGTCTTCTTCATTTTCATATCCTTCTTCTGCACCTTCATGTGCTCCTTCTTCCATCCCCCCTTGAGGAAAGGGGAGAAGTGATGCAGGGTTGAGGACATGACACCTGGAGATTGTGACTGTGTCAGGCAGCAGTAGTGAACACTGCATGCGAAGATGTTTCTTCCATACATATAAAATCCTAGGATTACTTTAATTTGGAGCAGAGAAACAAACTTTGTGGCTCCCTTTGTGAGCCATCCTTATCAGTTGGCGTCCCTTGGGTGGGCTCGAGAGAATGTAGCTTTGTAGCCGAAGGAACGGACTCCTACATGTGGTGCACGGTCGCTTGAGGGAGGGGTACTGCAGACCCACAGATCAGGTGAGAAAATCTGTCATCTTACCCACCTCTTGTCGAGCCTGCACTGCATTGTGGTAGTCATTTCTGCTATATAGAAGTTACCAGCAGCAGCTTTGGCTGAAGTTGAAATCTCGAGCTCAAAGAACCCAAAACAAGAGTTTGTTTCTACTGTGGTTTGTGTTTCATGTGGTTTGTGTACTGAAAGGGGAGAGGAACACTGAGAGTGAGAAACTGACCAAGGATCGGACAGGGGGAATCGCATAATCTCTGTGTACGCTTCTCGAGAGAGAGTGTGGGACAGAGGGAGCGATCCACTCGTAGGGAGGTGTTTTTATCCCGTGCTAGGTAGTCACGGGGTGGTATCCTGACCGGGTCGTCCGGAGTAATTGATTTTTCTTCTGGATATGACGTGACCGGTCAGACGGGTTTCCTGCGCTTGGGTCCTCTGGATCTTTATCTGGAAGAGACATGACCAAGCTAGAAGTGATTTGCTGCATTAGTAGTGTACTGTGAAGTACAGGGCAGTGTAATCAATCAGCCTCATAGTTAGTAGCCGTCCGTGGTGGTCTGCTGAAAAGTCTGCTTGAGACTATCCCCTCCCCTTGTCAGGCATACTGTTTGTCTGTGTCTTTGTCTACCAGCTCCGTTCTGAGAAGTTGAAACATGGGTGGCAATGCACCTTCACTATTACCCGGAGAACGGACAGCTATGCAAGTGGTGGCAGATGAGGAAGGGAAGATAAATATAAAGAACTGCAAAAAGTTAATGGAAATAGCAGCCTGTCACAAAGGAGGGAGGTTAGACTCTGATTTATGGAAGCAGGCGCTGAAGGATAAGAAAGGAATGTTAAAAGATAACGGATTGTTGAATGCTGCTCAAGCGTGGTATAATACCTCATGCCGCTGGAAGGCTGAGGGGGGGCAGAAAGGCTGGATGAAAGAGTTAATCGGTTCATGTACTCAAAAAAAAAAAAAAAGAAGGGCGGCCACCGCCCTATAATGGCGCCGATCCCGGTGGATGGACATGTGCACATTGTGGTCAGCAAAACCCTGATCTCAGGGAGATGTGTCTTGCGTGTGGTGCCTCATGCCCCCACCTGGGGAAAGGTGACAGAGGGCCAACGTCATTGACTCCCAAGACAGCCCCCACTTTGCCTCCAGCACTGCCTCCAGCACCACCTACAGCACACGTCACCACATGTCCCACCCTTCCTCTAGCACCACCTCCAGCACACGTCATCATGAGTCCCACACCACCTCCAGCACCACCTCCAGTACACGTCACTGCGTGTCCCATCCTGCCTCCAGTACCACCCCCAGTGCAGCCTCCGACAGCAAGCACTGAGTCCTATTCAGGCCCCAAGCACACAGGAGGAGGAGGAGGATGACCAGGCCCCGAAACTAGTGCCTGTGCCAGCAGTGACTTCGTTATACCCTGTGTTAAACACTGATGGCTCTTATTACGTACCTGTCCCGGCGACTGCACCCCCTCCGTCAGAAGATACTGGTCTGGTCCCTTTGTTTATGGCAGGGGGTAGGAATAAATCAAACAAGCCCCCAGAGACAGGAGGCGAAGAAGGTGACGATCAGCCTGTTGATCCAGACTCAGGAGGGGCAAGGGGGGGAGAGAGGAGTGGCGAAGAGGAGAGAGAGCGCAGGGAACAAGCAGATGCCGCCCTCCAGAGGATGGGCAAGCAGTTGCATGAAGTTCAGAGACAGCTACGTCAGGTCCAAGAGACCCAGCAGGCCCCAGCACCCGTGCAAGCACCCCCTGTCCTCCCCCCTTTGGGGGTGGAGGAGCGCAGAAAGTATGTGACCTTCTCACCCAATCAGGCCACTACTCTTGTCAACTCCCTCCCTGACCCAGAAACTCAGCCCATGCCCTTTTCAGAAAGATGGAACAAATCCGGAAAACACACTCTGCTACCTGGAGAGATTTAGCCTGAGGAAGCAGTTCTCATTGCTGCTTCCATTTCCCAAGAGCTCCCTACCCCGTCCTTCAGGGGAGTACCCCAGTCAGTGGAAGCATAGATTCCTCAGCACTTGTGGTCAAAAGGACCTCAGGACATTGGCCGGTTGCGTGTGCAACCCATCATGGTGCACCTGAAGCCTGGGGCAGTCTTGCCCCGGAAACCTCAGTATCCACTGTCCATAGCTCAGATGGATGCTGTCACTCAGCAGCTCTCAGAGTATCTTCGAGTGGGGGCCATTGTACCCACTACCTCCCCCTGCAACACTCCACTGTTCCCAATCAAGAAAAAAGGGAAGAAGGGGCAACCAGCTACCTACAGGATGGTCCATGACCTCAGGGCTGTCAACGAAGCCACCATCCTAGAGACTCCAGTGGTACCTAATCCACACACCCTCTTATCTCTGATTCCGGCTGATACTCAAAGGTACACTGTGATAGATCTGGCCAATGCCTTCTTTTCTGTTCCTTTACATCCAGACTGCCAGTATTTGTTTGCTTTCACTCACGCTGGTCCCCAGTACACATGGACAGTGATGCCTCAAGGAGCTCAAAACAGTCCCTCTCAGTTCAGCAAAGCTATGTCATCTATCCTGGATGAATGGAAACTGCAACACACAGATGTAGTCCTCCTACAGTATGTGGATGATCTGTTGGTGTGCGCAAAATCTTGGGACTTGTGCCATCAGGCCTCTGTCTCTCTCTTGTTCTTTCTAGCTGATCAAGGATGCAAAGTGTCTAAGGACAAAGTCCAGTGGTGTGAACTCAAGGTTACATTCCTCGGCCACTGTCTGAGCCCAGGAACCAAGCACCTAACTGAGGACCGGAAAAAAGCTATCCTTGACATTGCAGAGCCTACCACTCCCCGCCAGCTTCAAACATTTTTGGGCCTAGTCTCGTACTGTAGGCCTTGGATCTTGGATGCCTCCATCTTGATGCAACCCTTGTATGACTGTATCACGAACTCTCCGTTTCACCTGACCCAGGAGGCCAAAGAGTCATTTTCACAGCTCAAGACTGCAGTGTCCTCGTCGCCGGCCCTCGGTATTCCAAACTACGATCTCTCTTTTCGACTGTATGTGATGGAGAGAGAAGGCCATGCAACGGGAGTCCTCACCCAGAGTCACGGAGGCCAAAACAGACCTTTAGGTTATTACTCTGCCCGTTTGGATCCAGTAGCCTGAGGCTCTCCTTCATGCATCAGAGCCATACATGCTTGTCATCTGCTACTGGACAAGACCTCTGACATTGTTTTGGGACATCCCCTACAAGTCTTGGCACCTCACGATATCTCTGCCATTCTACAGCAAACACAGCCCAAGCATCTCTCAGCTGCCCACCCAGGGACGCCAACTGATAAGGATGGCTCACAAAGGGAGCCACAAAGTTTGTTTCTCTGCTCCAAATTAAAGTAATCCTAGGATTTTACATGCATGGAAGAAACAACACTGACACCTTGTAGGGTCAAAGAGGTTCTCGTTTATTAAGGGGGGTTACAAAGGTTATATACCCCAGGGAGGGGGGAAATCTCTCCTGAGGGTTAGAGAATATATAATTGGTTAGTAATGCAAAATAAAGTTTCACTTCTGCGCATCTAGTTCTACTAAAGAATGTAAACTACAGATAAGAGCAGGAGTGGTCCCGGAGCCAGCGCCATCTTGTAATGGCTTCACATCTTCAGTCTTCATATCCATAACACTCATATACTTGCTTAGATAGAATCCATTTATCGACTTTGGCTTGGCTCCTGATTAAATTCTTGTCTACTGATTAGGTTTATACTTATTCTCCTGGCTTTGACCATTGCTAGCTGACTTTTCTATTGTTCCTTTTTGGCCTACTACCTGTGAGTTTGCACACTTTTAATGTGACCTTACTCCAGAGATGTAACCTGGGTCCCTAGAAGCAGCAGTCCATACATCCAGTTCTGGCTTCCAAAAGATGGACTTTGCATCAGTACAATATCACTGTCACTTGGATTTTTGCTCAAACTAAAAGGTTCTTCTTTGTTAGTTCCCGTGTTTTTACTATTTGGTTGTTCATCAACTATACATATTCAGTTCATTAGGTAAAGTGCCTAATAGTATATT
This sequence comes from Rhinella marina, assembly GCA_900303285.1. Lineage (NCBI taxonomy): Eukaryota > Metazoa > Chordata > Amphibia > Anura > Bufonidae > Rhinella > Rhinella marina. The sequence continues at coordinate 21,216 of ONZH01028599.1, forward strand.
TGATATAAAACCCATTATCATTGTTATTACATCACCTGCTTTGATTTAAAGTCCTGACCAAGAAAACAATATTTTGGACCCCTAACTAGTTTTGAAGAATTAGTGCACCTAAAGACACATATTATAAAGGAGTATGTACTGGCGTCCTGTTCACATCATAATGTAAAAAAAAAATCATGGAAATCATAATCACTGATAGAGATGTTTGATCTATTAGGTCATTTGGACGTCAGAGTGGTTATCCTCTCAGGACCACTGTATTAGCCAGATTCTAGGGTCGCTAACAAGCAGTTCCCCGCTGGGGAATTTGAGCCATCTTTGCAGTTTGCTGGGATTCTGGTAGTCAGATCCATGATGATCAGCTCACCCTATATGAAAGAGGTCGTACTGTATTTGATGAACAAACCCCCTTTAAAAAACATCAGATTTTTTACAACTACTAATAGATATACAGTTAGGTGAGGTCCATATATATTTGGACAGTGACACAAATTTAGTTTTTTTTTACCGGTTTACTAAAACATATTCAAGTTATAGTTATATAATGGACATGGAAATAAAGTCCAGACTTTTAGCTTTCATTTGAGGGTATCCACATTAAAATTGGATGAAGGGTTTAGGAGTTTCAGCTCCTTTACACGTGGCACCGTTTTTAAAGGGACCAAAAGTAATCAGACAATTGACTTAAAGGGTTTGTCTCATGATGGACAATGGCGGCATATCGCTAGGATATGCCCCCATTGTCTTATAGGTGTTGGTCCCACCGCTGGGACCCACACCTATATCCAGAATGGAGCCCCAAAGTGAAGGAAGGCGCACTGCGCATGCACAGCCGCCCTCCATTCATTTTCTATGGGGCCAGAGAAAATAGCCAAGTGCTGGCTCGGCTATTTCCGTCAGCTCCATAGAAATGAATGGGAGCGGTGGCCGCGCAAGCCCTTTCATTTCTATGGGGAGCCGGCTTGGTGGTGGCCGGACCGGAGTCCTCCAGCCACCACCTTGTGGGGCTCCGTTCTCGATATAGGTGTGGGTCCCAGTGGTGGGGCCCACACCTATAAGACAATGAGGGCATATCCTAGCAAAATGCCCCATTGTGCATCATGAGATAACCCCTTTAAAGGCTGTTTTTGGGCAGGTGTGTGCAATTCCTTCATAATTTCATTCTCAATTAAACACATAAAAGGCCTGAAGTTGATTTGAGGTGTGGTGCTTGCAGTTTGAGGAATTTTGGTGAGAAGTATCCACGTATCCTAAGAAAATTAAGTAATGTCATCACCAGACCCTTATTTCTGATACTTAAGGACTATATACTGACAGGGAGTGTTCCACAGGATTGGCGCATAGCAAATGTGGTGCCACTGCCAATATTCAAAAAGGGTCCAAAAACAGAGCCCGGGAACTATAGGCCAGTAAGTTTAACATCTGTCATGGGTAAACTGTTTGAGGGTTTTCTAAGAGATGCTATCTTGGAGTACCTCAATGAAAATAAGCAAACTCCATATCAGCATGGCTTCATGAGGGATCGGTCATGTCAAACCAATGTAATAAGTTTCTATGAGGAGGTAAGTTCTAGACTTGACCGCGGTGAATCAATGGATGTCGTATATCTGGACTTCTCCAAAGCATTTGACACGGTACCGAATAAAAGGTTAGTATATAAAATGAAAATGCTTGGACTGGGAGAAAATGTCTGTATGTGGGTAAGTAACTGGCTCAGTGATAGAAAACAGAGGGTGGTTATTAACGGTAGATACTCAGATTGGGTGACTGTCACTAGTGGGGTACCACAGGGGTCAGTATTCAGGAGTTCGCCATTCATTTTATAGAGTTTTTTATTCATTGACGGGCTGGGATAAAGAGAACACAGAGGTATAAATCATCTAATATGAAGTCTTACATTCTTTAGAATTCACACAGTTGTACGGTTTATGACACAGTAAAGCAAACAGCTTAGAAAATCACACAAATAGTCTTTGACAATGAAATGTGAAGAACAATGCAGTGAAATCTGTTGAGGCTTCTGCCCACTTGACTTTACACTGAGAATAAATAATATATTTCTTTATCGCTGTCACAGCAAACAAACATGAACAACGTGAATGAGTTCAAGCGCTCCGTGAAATGAAATATTCCATTACACTGAAAACATGGTAAAACATGAGGGATTCTCATCTGAGAACCTGCACAGTGCTATGGAAAGGAGCTGTCACCAGTTCATGGAGTATACACATGGCAAAATCTAGATGCTCAGGTGCAAAGGGTTGAAGAAGTCTCATAAATAGTGAAAAACTCCCAACAGGCTGTTTCCATAAGTTCTATATAATTCCAAGGATCGGTATCACGCACACTCAATTGCTGCTACATACAAACTCCTTCTTATCATGGCCATAGTCATGAGGGGGCGTTGGACTTCTCAAACAGGTATTTCAGTCAATAAAATGATAAATGGTAGCTTGAAAGTATTGTGGCAGCTGGAATAGTCCTTAAATGGGACACTGAACTGAACGTTTCTATTGTAAGTTGTTGAAAGCAATTTAGTATTTCCTATTTTTAGCTAGAGACATTACCGAAAGGAAGTCAGGAAAAACATCTGACCCCATCATCACTGCTTTATTTCACATATCTTCAGGTCCAGTAATATTTATATCCAGACTCTGCTTCCCTTATGCTTGGCCTATACTGACATAGTCCATAAAACGGACACACTTAGTGTAACATTCCCTTAAGTTATTAGGTTTCAAAGTGTGCCAGGATGCTGATGAGCCTGCTACGCTATTTGGAACAGCAAAACAAGAAAAATGTATATGCAACTATATAAATATGAAACACAATAAATCCATTAAAAAGCAAATGGAAAAAAAAAAGAAAAAACAAACGTATGTCAAAAATGCATATACGTATTCAAACTACATGGAGTAACTGTGGTTTCAAAAGACCCTAAGGTTGACCTTTATATACTGCAGACAGGGGCAAAACAGATAGCCATGAATTTGGTGCCTAGTCCATCAGAACCGCCATCATATAAGAATGATACTGGCCTTACTCCTGTGTCTTCTTTTCCTTTGCAGGCCTCTCAGCGCTTCCAGTAACGTAGAGAACATTAATCCTGACCACTGAGGTCCTTTTAACAGCTGAGGTGGCCCCTGTGTGCTGCTGGGCCCCAATGCAAAATCTGCAACAGGGCCCCCAACTTCCATGTGTAGTACATGTGTGATAATTTGGCAGACAGGCATTTGCTCACCCTCTGGCATTCCCGGCACCACCTATAGCAACCCCATCAATGCCTTTGGTTGCAAACCTTAGTATTAGTGCTTCCTTTAACAAGTTATAAACTAATCCAATTATTCATTTTTGCGCCTGTATATTACCATATGTTTATTACTAATACAAAGACCGATCACAGGTCCTCTTTAAAAAAAAATCACTCAAAGCAAAATCAAAACCATGAGTCGCTATATTACGAGACTTCACATTAGAGGGAACATTGGGAGCCATTTACTATCCAGAAATATGCCTATATTAGGCATATTTCTGGCGCAGATTGCAGCACAAGCTTAAGTGTGCTGAAATCTGCGACTTCTTTTCCGCTCACGCTAGGTCTAAAAAGTGGGCGTGGCGGAGAAGGGGACAGGCCGGCAGGCTCATCTCATTCATCATTTTCTACGCCTGGTTTAAGAATAGAAAATGTTCTAAATGTAAGCCAGCAAGGAAGCTGTCTTACATTTAGACTAGCTCTGAATACGCTGCTGCCTCTTTATTACTTTAGCGGATCCACCACCAGCTATAGGATTTACTAACACGACATCTAAAACACCGCTCCTAATAAATGACCCCCATTATTTTTTGATAATCAGACACTATACATGTCACCAGGTTTTCTGGCTAGTGCATTTTGCCTACACTATCTGAACTAATGCTGATCAGATGTACGCAGCACACTCACACTATAATGAGCCTATGTGGGAGCTCCCCTCTGCGGGGTGAGGGAGGGAACGATTAATTAAAATGTGACATAATCCACTCATTTAGAGGGCTCAATGACATCCATTTTGATAATGTGTTGTCGTGGTGGCAGGTTCCCCTTAAAGGGGTTGTCCAGGATATTGAATAGCTATCCTCAGAATACAGCTATCAATACGAGATCAGCAGAGATCCTACACCCGTACCCCCCACCAATCAGCTGTTCCTGAATGGTTCCAGCACCAGAACTCCATTTGTAGTGGACGGAGCTGGTTACAGCAGTGCTGCTCTCATTCACTTTAATGGACGGAGCTATGCAGTTTCAGTGCTGACTTCCGGCTCTGGAGATACAAAGAAACAGGTGAACAATGGTGGTGCAGAGTGTCAGTCCCATGCTTATCTGATATTAATGGGCCTATCGTACTAAATAGCCGGGAACTTTGGTGAAATGTTTGTGTCTCCAAGACCCTGATGTATTAGAATTTCAACTGTAGGAAATATCACTGTGCAGCAACCAAGCACTGTAAACTCTAGGTCCTGGACACAGGGGTGCACCACTAATGAGGCCAGGTGAGGCGATCGCCTCAGGCAGCACCAGGTAGGGGCAACTGAAGAGACATGGGCTGAAGCGAGGGGTTAGGTTAAGAAATTTGCATTGGGCTAGGTGCACCCCTGCCTGGACACATTAAAGAAGGCATTACCTACATTGACAATAATGCATATTTTCTCAGAAAAAAATCTTTAAGGACAGGCACAGATGAATTTTGTCATATAAATATTGAAAGTGAACTGTTTACTGTATAATTTTCTGTGTGGGGGAGGGAGGCTCGCCCACGTTGCGGCCTGCTATTGCTCCTCCACCACCGGATGTTTTGAGATGCAGCGACGGTCGGGCAGGGAGCAACGTGGGTGCTGGGGAGCGGTTAAGTATAATCTATAGGAGGGGCCCAGGCATTAGGGGGGCTAGTGTTAGACTTTGGATAACTGCTTTAACAGCTGTAAAATTAAGTGATGTGTCGCCTACTGTCAAGTTGTTAAACTGGCCATGTAGCCACTCTTTAAACATATCTGTTCCTGAGACTACTCGATGACAACTGTTATGGCTATCCTTAAAGCTTTCACAGAGGTTGTCACCCAATTCCAGAACTCCTAAACAGCTAATCTGCTTAGTTAAGTGCATTGACAACCCCTATTTGAGCTGAAATGACAAGCAAACGGGCTTGTCGCCTTTTTTTATTTCCAGAAACAGATATGACTAAGAATTCACTAAATAGCCACAGCTTAAAGGCTATGTACACCTTTGGAGACAATTTTTTTATGATTGCATTTAACTTATTATTGGCTAAAAATCATAATTTCAATTGACCTTAAAAATATTAAGTTGTTCGATCACAAAGTGTTAACTGTTTTTTCTAACTGTGTGACATGTACTTTCACTTTCACTTTGTGCCAGTCATCTAATTACTCTTATCTCTAAATTACTGAGAGATCATAAACACTTATTTAAGCCACATTCTTATCAGTAAGATAATAACTGAGCTATAATGAGTGTCTATAAGGTCAGAGAGCAGAGATAAGGCTTCCGTCTGTTCCTCAGATAACGGAAAAGCCAAAAAATCCACAAGCAGCTAGTAAAGCATGTCAGCTCTATACAGAAAAAAGGATACCATATTGTTAAAAAAATGATTGACCAATTGAAAAAATGATTTTTAGCTCAAAATAAGTATAATGCAATAATAAAAAAATGCCCCCAAAGGTGTACAAAGCCTTTAAATCTCGTTCCTCTTTTCATAGATTACAGGGTATGGTAGCTGTAAGACACTGTGCCATGTGGGGTACTGTGAGCACTGAACCCTGCTTCTTACAATAAAGAACTGGAGATTCCTTACAGGAGCATTCTAGTTTTTTCATATCGATGACCCATCACCTTGATTTAAGATTGGGAGAGTCTGACACCCTTCTGCTTCTGACTCCATCCAGTGTTTAGTTTCCAGCACCGGCCGAAAACAGCTGAACAAGTTCAAAAAGCTGGAATGGCTGGTGAGCTTTTCACATGGTCCTATAAAATTTGCAGCGTGTGATAAAACGTCCATTGAAGTCTATGAAGTAAAATGAACATTGAAGAATACGAGCAGTTACTTCATGTACACAACCATATTACAGCTCCATTGAAACTTCTGATTTGTGTGGTGCTATAAAACACCACAAACACAACAAAGAATAAAAGATATTTGGATTTTCAATACTCTGATGCCTTCCTTAGACTTTTTTCCATTAAGCTGGGGGAAGGTATTTTCTGCTGATGTTCAGTTCTGGCAAATGATTGTGTTTCTTTCCCATCTCCAGATACCTTTTCATCTAGTAATAAATAAAAAAAATATACATTAGGTTTTGGGCAACTGAAGAATACAGCATAAAACACTAGCACATTACAAGTAGTGGAATACGAGAGACGCTAATGGCGCCTTCATTAATAGTATAAATATAATTGTGACTTTGGCCGTTAGTAGCTACAGTATTTTGTAATTGCTACATGAAACACCATCACCTTCGGGATCAACATATACATCTGGCAGTTTTTGTTTTTTTTTGCTTTTTATTCTTCCGTTCACATAGCTGTATGAGGACTTGTTTTGTGCAAATTGTATTTTTAATGGCTCCATTTAATTTACCATGTCATGTATATAAACTTTTTTTAAGCTTTTCTACTTTTAAAAAATGTGTATTGCGGCCATATTCTATGCTATGTTGGGGCTTGTTCTTGCAGGTTGAGCCATTCTTTTTATTGGTACTATTTTTGGGTATGTATGACTTTTTGACAACATTTTATTACATTGTTTGGAGGGGGGAGAGCTGACAAAGAAACAACTATTCAAGCATTTTGATTTTTTCCTATTACAATGTTCCCTGTGCTGAATAAAAACTTTTATGTTCTAATACCTAGAAAATGGGGGAGATTTCAATTTTAATACTTTTATATATCAAGTCCTCTAGGGTATTGCTTATACCATAAACTACAATACTCTAGTATTGCAGTCTATGGTAACTGTGACTTCTTCGTAGTAAGCCCTGGCACACAAACATAACAATATTACAATGGAGGGCCTGGGAGCGTTGACAACCAATTGGCACACTGAAATTTTGTCAGTATAAATCAATTTTGTAGTCCAAACAAAAACAGGAGATCAGCACTGTTAATCTGTAAAACTTCTAAGTTTATTGTAGCATCTAAAAATCAGGACATCAATATATCATGTACAGTGTAGAAAAAGAAACCCGCTTCACATTTCTGGCATCTAGCCCTTATTCATAGAATCCATAGCCAATTTTATTGAGCTGGGGAATTCTTTAACTCTTCCATTGCTCCAAATGGCTTGTACAAAATTTTGACCTTTAGACTTTAGGGACAGCATTGACCAACAAAAATAGCTGCTGTCATTTAAAGGACGATTTTCAGGGCGGCCATCTTGCCTGACATGTTGTTACTTATATGCTTTACAAGAACCACAATATACACTATGAACATGAGGGGACCTCACTGACTTCTATGGGAGAGTTTTCTATGCATGCTCTCTGACCTGTGTAAGTCCTGTGAATGGTGGATCCTGTGTTAGCTATATATAGGCGTTATCATTAATAAGGCATGATAAGTTATTAGTGAATAATCTCAGAGAATGGCAAGTGATTGGCACCAAAATCAGCTCTAGATAGAGTTTCCTTTATGTGGACCCATTAATGTGTCAGAGCTCAGGCCCACCAGAAAGATTTCTGGTGCTTTGGTGGGCTAATATAACTCTGATTCAATGCAATAATGAAGTCATGTATTGAAGCATCTTGAGGTTTTCCAAATTGTTGTCTTCACTTTTTATCTAAGGACAGTGGAGCCTAAAACCTCTGCCTGCACTGACTATGAGAAGATGAGTATGCTCCCAGGTGGAGTATTAAATATGCTGTCTATTTTACTTAATGCTCTTGAAGAAAGGAGTTGAAATACTTCCTGAAACAGATTCAGCTGCTGTATTTTACGATGCTCATTTAATAAGTGGTAACTGTTTTATGGTGGATTCTACTGTACAGGAATAAATAGGCTTAAACAATAGCAAAGGAATTAAGAAGTTTACTAAGCTACTATATATATACACAGAAAAGACATATACAGATGACATACAGCATAAGATACAGAAACACCTGCACTCAATTCTCGGGAACCTTCTTGCTGGCCGGCGCCCAAGATTAGGGTCAGTCTGGCCATAGACTACAGGGAAATTTCCCGGTGAGCCAGGTACATAAAGATCTGATGCTCTGAGCATTAATTAATGCAGCCACAGGTGCCCTCCTGAATACAGCTGTCATCCTCAGGACAATGTTACAGTTTCGTAATGTCACACAGATGGCAGTGTTTTTTGCTGCACTGTGGTATTTGGTTCTGCTGGGTGGTATTTTGTTCAACAATACGGTATTACTGTCACCGCCTACTTTTGTTGCCCCAACTTCTGTCAGTTTGGCCCCACCTACAATATGGGGCCACTTTTAGGTTTTTTCCAGGGCCACTAAGTTCGCAGTCCGTCCCTGCCCAAGATATTGGAATACAAAGAGACAGGTAGTCTCAGGGTTGTTTTCAATACAGCTTAAACTTCCTGTTACATGCATAGAACTTTATACATTTAGCCCAGTGGCCCCTTCAAAAAGGTCTCCAGTGGGCAGTATATGTACACTGACCTCAGGAATGCAGCATAGTACCAGTTACCAATCCTGTTAACTGTAGAATAATAGAGTCCTGTATCTGCTTACTACACCAACAAGTAATAATTATAGGGAAAGAACCACTAAAATAAAAGCTTAAAACACAGACCATCTGCGCCCCCAGAGAAAAGCATAAGTGTTTTCAATACAAGGGATGCCGGAATCAGGGATGGGGTCCACCAAGTTCCCCCCATTCTGAGAGGTGGAGTGTTTTTATTCAAATAATCGAAGGCTCAATGAATATACAGTCAATGAAAATAAATAAATAAATAACACACCAAGAGAGAATCAAATTAAACTATATATATATATATATATATATATATATATATATATATATATATCTGTAAATGAAATGTTGATATACACTGCCTGGCCAAAAAAAGGGTCACCACCTGGATTTAAATAAGCAAATAAGTAAGAGCCTCCCAGTTGGTCAGGTCCAGCTTCAGCAACGTAATGTGCCCTTAGAATGAAGTCAGCTGACTACCTGAATATGCTGAATGACCAGGTTATTCTATCAATGGATGATGGCACGGGCATATACCAAGATGACAATGCAAGGATTCATTGGGCTCATATTGTGAAAGGGTGGTTCCGGAAGAAAGAGACATTGTTTTCACACATGGATTGGACATCCCTGGACCCCATTGAGAATCTTTGGCTTGCGCAGTGTTCTCAATATCCCAATACAAGACCTTGGGGAAAAATTAATATTACGCTGGACAGAAATAAATGTTGTGACATTGCAGAAGCTTGTGGAAACGATGTCACAGCAAATGTGTGCCTTAATCAAAGCTGTGTGAGACATTTTTTTTTTAGCCAGGCAGTGTATGTGACTACAATATTAGAGTAAAAGAATTACCGTAGTTTATTGGGGAAAGTTGTGCAATTGAAGGGAGGCTGGTGTCCCAGCCAGTATCTCCTTATTTCCAGCTTATATAATGACCCCGCTCAGGGCCTCTGTAGGCTCTCTCAGTGACACAAAATGCTTGTTCTGAATTCTAGGGCAGCTTACCCCCAACAAAGAACACAATTTTTGCTGTGTGTACTGCCGGGGTGGGTGGCTGCAGAACTCTGAACAATTTAAACCATGCTACCCACAATGCCCACAGTGTTCCTAATTTACATCCTGAAGCAGCTCTGTGAGGGGCCGTGCTGCTTCTGAAATATCAGAAGAACAGAACTGCAGCGTGGCAGGAAAAAGAAGAAGTAGGAGGAGATGGAGCTGCCAGTATGGACTCCCATGAGAGGCACAGGGAGGCACATTAAGAAATGCAGTTATCACCACTACATGATCTGCACTAATGTTATCTGTGGTTTTACATAGGACTGCAGGTAACATCTACTACATTATCTGTACTCAGAGATTTATCACTGTGTTATCTGCGGTGTTACATAGGACTCAAGGTACCATCTATACCACTTAACCGCCATGGATCTGGCAGGGCAGTCCCACAGTTCAGTGGCTGTCCTGCCTTCCTGGGAGTGCTGTGGCATATCTTGCCCTTAACTGTCTCTGCATTTTTAGGATGCAGAGGCAGTTGAATGCAACAGTGAAGCAAGGCGCCATAATGTATATCCTATTTTATTAACAATCTAGGGGCCGGCAAAACTGTAAGGAGGAATTCAATTTTGTTGGGCCCAGAGGGGACTGGGTAAAATTGGGACATTTATAGATAGACATTAAGCAGGGTTAGGGGCATGGATAATAACCGACATTGGGTTTGCCCACCTTTCACAATGTATTCCCCAGCTACCTAACTGCTCCACTCAGCAACTGCTGTGGCTTAGAGGGAACATTGGTCCCATATAGTCCCATAAATGCTCAATTGGCGATAAATCTAGTGGGCAAAAAACAATAGCAATCTGGCATAGACATTCCTGGAAAATCCTTGCTATGTGTGGGTGAGCATTATCCCACTGAAAAATGCCAGTTGCCATCAGTGGCAACACGTGACCGCAGGACGTCCTGCACATATCGCTGAGTTGTTAGCATCCCTCGTATCAATACTAGGGGTGACCAACCGTAGTAAGTGATAGTTCCCCAGATCATCACAGCAGGAGTTGAGGCAGTGTGTCGCTCCATAGCAAAGGCAGGATTAAGACACTCACCACCAAGCCTCCATACTCTTACTCCTCATGGGATCTCAAAAAGAACCTGGATTAGTCACTTAAGGCGATATGGCTAAAGTCCGTAGAAGTCCAGGTTTCTCATTCATGACACCACTGCAAACGTAGGCAACGATGGCTGGCTGTCAAAAGCAAGATACAATGGCCGCATGACACCAAATTTCCTTAAGCTAACAGCCAGGAAATGGTCCAGGGAGAGACAGAGGTGTGTATCTGGATACCTGTATCTGGATGTCAGACAATAAAACTGAGGGAGCTTCTCGTGCTTGTCAGCATATTAATCTCCTCTACTAGTGGTCTGTCTGGGCCATCCAGATTCTGTTCTCTATGCATGTCCTCACTTAACTACGGTTCCCAACACCCCCTAACAGCTAAGTTACAATAGCTTGGGTGGCAGACAGTTCATCAAAATGCCCATCCTCTCTCCCACAGTCCACTGACTCTCAAAGTCTGTCAAATTGGCAAAATGTGGTAGAATGCGCATGTCTAGCGGTCAACGATCTCTCACCGAGGTACACCACCCAAAAGTAGCCTCTGAGAGGCTTTTAATAGGTCAGCGAGGGAACACGTTTATGCCCCCTGCTGGCGAGACCCATTGTCTAATCAGCCCACACCTGTGATCATTTACATATCTGCCTGAACTGCATGCCGAGTTTTGCAGCAATCCAACATTTTTATCTGAGTGTGCTACTTTTTTTGTGTCAGTGAGTGTATATTGCCATACAGGTTTTCTTTTAGAATGTTTCATAAATCTGCCCAATTAATTCATTCTCAGTTTACCATGGAGAGGACTTTAATTAGATAATCTGGAAAATGTCATGTAAAATATCGCTTCTGGCCATTTACAAGCAAAGATGGATAAATCCCTTAGTCACATAAATATTTTATATGTTTTACTACAGTCTAACGGTACATGGGGAATCATGGACCAGATCTGTTTAATAATTCCTTATAAATTACCATATAAACAGTGTTAAATATCCTTGCCTAAAATATTCACCTTGAAAGTAAATATGCACCCTCTAGCACAATCCACTTTTTACTGTAAGCAAGCAGCTATACAATTTTCAACCAAGTAAGCCAAAGCACAGGCACTTAATCAGTGTTTCTATCCCCATTTCTTTCCTTTGCAAATACCCTCTGGTCGTGTACCCTACACTTCAATGATAACATGATTTAGAGGAGAGAAGTCGAAACTGGGCTAGTCAGTTAGCTACATGTTTCAAGGATCTCATATGAGCTGCATGGGCTATATCTATATATGTCCTTGGTCAGCAGTGGGCATCAATACTTAACAATCTCTTAAGGCCTTCTTACATGGAGCGAATATTGTACAGTTTCTTGTGCATGTGAGTAAAAATGGGAAAAGAATCGTGTGATGTAAGAAGTATGAGAGATTGAAAGATGAGTGATAAATTGCTAGTTTCTCATCCATCATGATCTTTCAGCATGCTAAAAAAGATCCTAGTTAATAGATCTGTTCGTATAATATGGAGTTGTCTAGTTGCTAACGATCTAATACATGGCTTTGGGAGTGGCAATAGGTGTGTCTTTGAAATTTACATGCTCTTTTCCATTGTCACACCTACCATTCCATCTGAAGACCAACCTCTTGACCAAGCATCTGTTCACCATCTTTACATACTTACCCCGCTCCCCGACACCCGTGTCGCTTCTGATCCCGGCACTGCTGCCGCTGCATCTCCTGCGATGCGTCACCCACAATGCAAAGGATGCTGCTATGTAACACATTACACTTAAAGGGGTTATCCAACCCCTATAATGACCCCCCAATGCCCGATTTTGATACCCACACGGCTGGTGCTGCATCTCCCGCGATGAGGCGCCCACAATGATAAGAAGGCTACTATGTAATAAATTACACTTAAAGGGGATTACTCAACCCTATAATGACACCCCCTCCCCCCAATGCCCGGGTCCCTCATATAGGTTATACTTACCCCGCTCGCTGACACCCGCGTTGCCTCTGATCCCCTGTGACTAGAGGAGCAGCGAATAGCAGGCCATGACGGAGACGACCCTCCCTAGCATCATGGGTGATGCATTGCAGGAATTTAGGAGCGAAACAGGTGCCAGGGAGGAGGATAAGTATAACCTATATGAAGGGCAGGTGCATTGGGGGGGTAATTATAGGAGTTGGATATCCCCTTTAAGTGTAATTTGTTACATAGCAGATGATTAATTCTCCAAGGCCTCAATACAGTGCTTGGATTTGCCATATGTAACCAGTTATAATGTGTGCAATGAATTATGAATGTAAAACTGCAATGCTTATCCAAGCAAAATTCAAGGTATAATAAAGTGAGAAAATTGGGACATACAATGAACAACACAACAACATTATATAGTAATAAAAAAACGATAGTATGTATGTTTAAACATATAGTGTATCATACAAATAGATAAGAGCTGTAGGTCTGGATCGATTTTGCCCATTAACTTTACTGTATAAAAAGGATACCATATAGGTGTGTGGCCTGACCAAGGAAGGTGCAATGATAGCTCCTTAAAGGGTTATTCCCATCTCAGACAATGGGGGCTTATCGTCAACTCCATAGAAATGATTAGGAGCAGTGGCCGTGCGTGCGCCGCGCGCTCCCATTCATTTCTATGGGAGCAGTGGGGACCTCTAGGCACAGCGCTCCCCGCTCCGTTTTTTATATAGGTGGGACCTGCACCTATCCTAGAGATATGCCCCCATTGTCTATGATGGGAATAACCCTTTAATGCAAAAGGAATTGCTACATGAAAAGAAAATCCTCTAACATCTTCCAATACCCCTAGTCCACCTTCTAGTGTTGTTATACTCAGATATGGGATTCAGCCAGTTGTTAAAATTACAGATCCGGCTGGCAGCTGGAGATGAGCCCTTCCATTCCATCGTTTATGAATAAATAAATTAGTGATGAGCACCTTATTTACATTTGGTTATTGTGTATTATCAATATGTTGTATATTTGTTTATATTTTGATTTGTATATGATGATCGTAAATAGCAGAATAAATAGTAGAATAATAAACAACCTACTTGCAATATCTTAATAAAAATATCAATATTTAATAATTAATATTGAATAATACAATTAACTACATAGATTTATCCCCAGCGCTGGTAAAATATTACAAAAAATAAGAAAAGTTAAAAATAAAATGTATTTAGTTTTTTTTTAATATTAATTATTATTAAATATTGATATTTTTATTAAGATATTGCAAGTAGGTTGTTTATTATTCTACTATTTTTTCTGCTATTTACGATCATCATATACAAATCAAAATATAAACAAATATACAACATATTGATACTATACAATAACCAAATGTAAAGAAGGTGATCATCACTAATTCATTTATTCATTCACTACAATACTTTTTAGGCTAAGGGTATAGCCGGTGATTAGAAGCAATTCAAATACATTAATAGCAGACTGGTGAGCCACTACCTATCCTTTTTTAATTCCATTCCATAGTTTAGCTCCTTAGGCTTTTTAAAAGTTGGGTGGTATGTGTAGTGTATATGTGGTTTATTTATGTATGTGTACCATGTATATGGTGTATTTATATGTATGTGTGTTGCATATATGTGATATATATGTAAACATGTTTCAAATTTGAATCCCACCCCTGGTTATACTGTAAAAAAAATGATTAGGGAAATCATTAAATAAAAAATATCCATGTATCATAACATGTAAAAACAACAAAACAGCCAAAAAAAGGTGAAGATGGACATAACCCTAAAAGAAGTCATCTTTTGATTATTCCAAGAAGCCAAGATGAAGGGAGATTTACTATATGTAATTATAAACCAACTAAAAATTTCCCTCCAGCAAGCAGGTAGGGCAGCGAGGCAGGTGAAGATTAGCAAGAGATGACAGATATCAAAGAATATATCAAAACACTACTCACAAAAGAGTTCCTAAAGAACCTCTTTGAAAAATGTACACAAACCATCAAGGAAGACATAGCCAATTATACGAAAAATGTCTTTGACCAAGTATACTGCCCTGAAGAAACATGTTCACAAGTAAACCAACAAAAAAACCTTTCAGGAGTAATAATCAACAAAATAAAAAGAAATCTACTTCTGAAAATGACAAATAAATGGTCTATAAATTAGATCGCAGTGAAAAAAATATTGGAGAATAAAAGTTATACCAGAAACGGTTTCTGAAAAAAAAATTCTGTGAGTCTAAGGGCCCTTTTACACCCGTCGAGGATCAGGCCAGTTATCAAATGTGTGTTCCAATGAAAGCTTGTTCCCAGGTGATCGCATCTTTGATGCAGGAAGCAAGCAAAATTGTTTTGTTGGCATCACATCAACCAGTGTGAACAGGGATGTGTTGCCGACAATCTGCAAAGTGAATTGGGGACTGATATGATTGTTTGCCCCCTTTCCCCTTTCCATCGGGCAGTATCAAGGCTACTTTAATGCTAATCACCTTTTATATCATTGATCGACGCTCATTCAGTGCCTGGTACTCACCAGCCTACTAAACAAAGAAGAGAAAAATGCTGTAGGACGCCAAGAGATATACCGTATTTTTCGATTTATAAGATGCACTTTTTCCCCCAAAAAAAGTAGGGGGATAATGGCCATGCATCTTATAAAGCGAATACTAGTGAGCGCTGATGGGGGCACAATGGGCTGATCAGAGGTCTGATGGGGGCACAATTGTCTGATCTGAGGTCTGATGGGGGCACAGTGGGCTGATCTGAGGTCTGATGGGGGCACAGTGGGCTGATCTGAGGTCTGATGGGGGCACAATGGGCTGATCAGAGGTCCGATGGGGGCACAATTGTCTGATCTGAGGCCTGATGGGGGCACAGTGGGCTGATCTGAGGTCTGATGGGGGCACAATGGGCTGATCTGAGGTCTGATGGGGGCACAATTGTCTGATCTGAGGTCTGATGGGGGCACAATGGGCTGATCTGAGGTCTGATGGGGGCACAGTGGGCTGATCTGAGATCTGATGGGGGCAGAGTGGGCCAATATTCTGGCACAGTGGGCTGATATGGGGGCTGAGTGGGCTGATTTGAGGTCTGATGGGGGTCTGAAAGAGCTGATCTGAGGTCTGATGTGATATCCTGAAATTTCTAGGGGGGTTTGATATGAGGTCTGATGAAAAATATTTTTTTTTTATTTTCCTACTCTAAAATCTGGGGTGTGTCTTATCATTGGGTGCATCTTATAAAGCGAAAAATACTGTACTCTGTTGCCTTTAAAGCTTGAAAATGAATAAGGAAATAATAATAAGTGACATAAACTGAAAAAGTTAGTGATATTTGGCTTTCGGGTGAAATTTATGGAAAATGTAAAAAGTTCATGCTACAGTGATATTATATCATGAAAGTAGGGCATTTAAGTAGAAGCATGCAATGGTGATTTCCTCATCTCAAAGAATTTATTGAAACAAAAGCAAACACCAGGTGTCACTGTACCATTCACAAAGTGTAAGGCAGTTCTGTAGTGACTAGACACACCTGCCACACTGTAACACCACCACCACCACCAAAGGCTCGTATGGTGACAACAGTGGCTGATGCATAGCGCTCTCCTTGACCCTCCTCTCCAACATCGTAGGTGGCCATCATTTCTGCTCAGCGTAAATCAACTTTCATTAGTGAACAGCACTGAGGCCCACTGGTCCCTTGTAGATGCATAGATGACGCCTGTGCCTGGTGGTGTGGTCAGGTACCCTTGCAGGTCATCCAGCACGCAGACCAGGCTGATGTAAATGGTTTTTGAATGGTCTGACGTAACACTTGGGTGCTTCTCACCTCCCTTAAATGTGCCTGGAGTTGTGTGCCATTCATCATCCGGTTCCGCAGGGCATTGTTCACAATGAAACTGTCATTAATGTAGGACGTTTACTTCTATGCTTTTCTGTGACTCTTCCAGTCTCTTCGTATCTCTCTTGCAGCCTGCTAAAACTCTGTGACACTCTAAGCTCAGTGGCCACTTCCAACAACCTGCTTGAAGCCTTGCAATGGCGAGGTACTGTTGATCAATTGCTAGGTGTCGTCTTGGTCTCATGATGTCAAAATGTGAACAGCATGATGAAGAGGACTTTTTAAACACAAATTCTAATTGAACCAGGCGATTCATTGATCAAACACATGTTGTGATTTTTGCCGTTAAGCTCCTTGTTAGAGAACAGCAAGTTGTGAAAAAGTACTGAAACACTGAACAATTGGACATGTGCATTCAAAAATTTAGAGAAGGTTACGTACATTGAGTTCACCTGTAAAGGTTAGAGTGCATTTTAGGTTCATCCTGAAATTTCAGCCACAAGTCAAATATCCTTAACTTTTCGTGAGTAGTGTACGTGAAGAAATTGAAATATTATGGTAATAGGATGAAATAATGAAAATATAAAAATTCCAGCAAGACTCCATGCTATGTATCCTTCAGTCTCACCATTATAATTAGAGGTATGCTGAGCCATATTTGATGGTCGTGCCCAGGGGCAGTCTTGGCATTTCTGGGGCCCTAAGCGAAGTTATGTCCGGGGGCCCCCACCCCCCAATGATGCGTCACGCCCCTGATGACACGCCCTCTGATGACACCCCCCCAATGGCACGCCCCCCACACATCAAAGACTGGGACTAGAGCATGCTCGGGTGGAATTTGCGTGCGCTTTTTCAAATCTGCACGCTAATTCATATGCATATTTTAGTATGTACACTAATGTGTATGCATTTTATAAATTAGTACGCATTAGTGTACTAATTTATAAAATGAGTACGCATTCGGACAAATGCAGTACGTGACAGCTGGGCGGGCGGTCTTGGACACCAGCACAAGAGCGGAGCGTGGGGGCCCCCTTGGACGTCGGGGGCCCTATGCAAATGCATAGGATGTGTGGTGCCCAAGACCGCCCCTGGTCGTGCCCTATTGGTCTATATGAACAACCCTACCTTTAAATTAACACGGCATATTCTATTATCTGCTCACATTTACATTGCTGCTTAATGGAGAACACCACTCCTATGCATGGCCGTAACTATGGGGCCCAGATGCTGGATTGCCCAGTCAGGTGCAAGAACATTGTACCTTTTCCTGGGGAATAAACATATAGTGGCTTTTTGCTATAAGGAGTGTTTTCTGATATATGGATAGTGCTAGTATAAAGACCTTTAAATATTGCTACAGTCCTTATGCTGCTATTTTAATTTTCTTACACAAGGTGGTGGAGGCCCAATCTTATTTTGCTATGGGACCCTTTGAACCCTTTTTCGTATTAATCGCATTATGTGATATGAAAAATTATCTGCTACTAGACTCAATAAGATTGAATGTCTTAACAGGGTCTGATATCCTCGCCTTATTCACCTGATATGCAGTATCATATCTCCTTATAGATAAAGGACTATGTCAGCCCCTAGCTGGTGTAGATTTGAGTTTCTGGTGCATGGCAGAGCAAGCATGTGTCTGGCTAACAGCACACAGGGGATCAGGACTGGCATATGGTAACATCAGTGTTGATAAATCTCCCCAATAGTGCTTGTGTAAATAATGAAGTGGCTGCGGCCTCCCTGGATCTTTTACTATGATGATTGTTGGATGTAAGAGCTTTTAAAAAATCTCAACCACATGCTGAGAAATAAATCTGCAGTGTAAAATTATATTAAATCCACGGTGCGTTAATTTAGGCTTCGGATATATCCACATTTCACTTTTTGCAATGTACATGATGATATCCCCTGAAAATCCAGACCAAAATCTGACTAATCCACATTTAGCACAGTTACACTGAAATGGCCATCAAAGGTGAACCTACTTCTCAGTTTTTTATGGTATAGTAATGCTTTTTTGAATACACTGTAGTGCATTGCTGTTTAACATATATCTTTGTACTAACTGGACTATGCACTCCCTGCAAAGCAAGTTTTATTGCAGAATTTTCCAATTTTTCTCTGAATTCGTGGCTAATATTCACACCCATGATTCATAGGTTTGTTTATTTTAACTGTGTGGAATACAGCACCTAATAACAGACAATTATGATAATTGTTCTAGAAATAACATATTCCAATGAATGCTATTAGCGCATTAACAGTAATGAGAATGATAACAAATTCAGTTACCTGATATTTAACATGATTTACTGGATGCGGTTAATTATCTGAAGAGCTTCCCTCACTGGCGTCGCTGTAGCTATCCCTAAAAAGAAAACAGGAAAAATAATATGAATTACAATTAAATACCTTGGAGATATTCAGTATAGAAAAATCCCAACTAATGAGTAGATATTTGCTTTTTCCTTCAAGATTAATATTACAGAAATAACAATATATGCAGTCACACAAGTAACCCATTCCCAGCGCTGCTATTTTTAATTTTGGAATTTGCATTTTTACTCCCTACCTTCCATAAGTCATACCTTTTTATTTTTCTATTTACATAGCCATATGAGGGCTTGTTTTTTGTAGGCCAAGTTGTACTTTTGAAGTCACAGTTGGTCCCCTAAATTATCAATTGACGATGAATCTGGCAACTGGGAAGGCTGTTCCAGTCTGGTACAGACACTCCTGGAAAAGTGTTGATGTGTGGGGGCGAGCATTATACTGCTCAAAAATGCCAGCTGGAAGCTCTTCCATGAGAGGAACACATGTGGCCACAGGATGTCCTGCACCTATTTCTGAACTGTTAGTGTCCTTCGTATCAATACTAGGGGTGAACTGTTGAATGTGATGGCTCCCCATATCATCACACCAGCAGTTGGGGCAGTGTGTTGCTCTACCTAAAAGCAGGAATAAAGCGCTCACCATAAGGCCTCCACTCTCAAACATGATCTGATCCCAAGCAGAACCTGGATTCATCATTAAAGATGATACAGTTCCCGTCCATAGCAGTCCAGGTTGCTTGTTCATGACACCACTGCAAACGCAGGCGACGGTGGATGTCTATCAATGGCAGGACACATAATGGGCGCCATGTCACCAAATTGTCTTCTGCTGATCACCTGGTAAGGGTCTGGGCAGAGACAGGGGCGGGTAATGAAGGTACCACCTGTGTCTGGATGATGGACAATTAAACTGTTGTCTAGCTGCTAGCTGCTCGTGGTTGTCAACACTTCAAATGATCCTCTTTACTGAATAATTCAGAGCCTGTTTACTGTGTGTGAGCCCTCATGTAACCACAGCTCCCAACGCTTCCTAACAGCTAGGTCTGAACAGCCTAGATGGCGGGCAATATTAAAAAAAAAAAAAAAAACATTACCTTCTCTCAGTACAATGATACGCCCCCTCCCAAAGTCTGTCAACTGAGCAAAACATCTTTGAATGTGTCGTAGAGCAATGTCTAGCATTCAAGAATCTTTCACCAAGAAATACACTGCCCAAAAGTAACCTCTGAGAGCCTTTTTTATTGCAGCAAACCACACATGTAATCATCTACACAATGGCTTTTGTTCCAGGATATCACAATGAGTTAAGAAATTTGAATTAAGATTTTGTGTGCTAACTCTGCTACATCCATACATATCTGCATGTTGAATTTTGCAGAAATCTGACATTTCTATCTATATATCATTTCTTCTATATCTTTTGTCATTGGGTGTATTTGGTTCCTCTTCTGCCAGTCCATGCACCAGAAAATCAAACCTGTACTGTCTATAATTTAGCATAAATCTGACCAAAAATTTACTCCACTTTCTAAAATAAATTCTGCTAAATCTGTCACGCCATTACTGGCCCTGTCCCTCCTGCTAAATCCTGCCAACAATTTTAGCAACTTTTGAAAAGTGGTTAACAGTTGTAAATTATAGTGCAAATATGGTGTATCATAATTTGCTACTTTTTACTGTCATAAAAGTAGTGTAAATCCTTATCTGCCCTTCTGTGTGAAACCAATGTGACACTATCCATTCAATGCTGACAAAGACAGCTTTATTTGCATTTAATTTTATATTTCTTAACTTATTTATGTAAAAAATACGCTCCTCAAGAGGTCATAAAACAGTTCCTGGGGGACAATTTACACTGGTCAGTTTTATTTTAATTTGCAGCTTTTCAATGTAAATGGGACATTAAAGGGGTATTCCGGTTATCATAAATATAACTTATTTTAGTTAGAACTTGTTTTAGACTAATTCATCATCAATAATTACCTAATATAATGTAAATTTCACATATTTACCGTTCAGTAGTTACAAAAGATGTTTTCTTCCTCTGCTACCCACTGTGTTCCTCATAAGGGTTACCATGGCATTGATCTGTAGTTCTGAGCCTTTGTTAGGTCGAGCATGCTCAGTGTGTTGCTATCAATTCTCGAGCTAAATGTTAATGTGCTGCTGATTACTGAGTAGAGGGGGCGTGACTGGACTGTGATATCAGGCAGCCAATCAATAAACACCAACACTCATGAACAAGCACAAACTCATAGCAGGAAAGCTAGGGATTGTGGGGACTGTAGTTTTGTGAGGGAAGATCAGGAGCCATGATACTCTCAGTGTGTTGCAGGCTCACACAGGAGCTACACAAATGGATTGCAAGGTAAAATGAAGCTCTGGTTATATGTATAGGTATGGGTTCTGGTAGGGTCACAGCTTGCAGCTTTAATGCAGTTTTTCAAAAATTAAGTTACTTTACCGGAATACTGCTCACCAACTAATATTTGTACTATTATTTATAGAGGCAGGGGTTAACTATTTACTATAATTCATGGTGCCAGAAGATATAAGATACAAAAATGTGCATATAATTTTCTAATTATTACAATATTCCTCATGCATATTTGTTAGTCTTCCTAATGAAAAAGAACACTCCCAAGACCACTCAACTAACTAGGGCACTTTTTTTCTTGAGATACCCAGTTCTCTTGTACTTTTGCATGTCTTATTTTCAGTGGAGTATTATATCTATTTTTCTCCTCCTTTCAATCTCTCTCTTGAAATGCATCACAAGAAATTCAGGATGAATTCCAAATCGATTCATTCATCTCTAATCACTTTCTTCGTAAAGCATACAATATATACTAATGCTTGTCCCTATTCTTTCCTGTATTGATTACCTTGCCATTATCCCATTCTGATGCCTTAACTTTTCACTGGACTATCTAGAATATCATTGATCTTTTGTTATGTTAGATACATCTGATCCTGATCTCCTTAAAAGACATATTTGCTTAGATAGCTAATAAGTGGCAGGTTATATGGTAAAAATCATTTATATTTTTTGCATGCACTAGGAACTACAGCCTATTGTCCCTTAAAACCCACGGTTTTCTTAGAATGCCCCATGAAGATGGTACCTTACAGTATACTCGCAGAGCATCCAAAGCTTGCCAGATAGTATTGATTTAAAATGTTATCATTTTTTATCTACAGCAGGGTTGCCAACCTTCCTTTCAAATTTTTATGGACAACTGAACCAAAATTTACGGACAGTCCAAAATATTTACGGACATACACCGCACCCCTTTTTAGAGGACACGCCCTTTTACTGTAGATATAACAGTGCCATATGGGTAGGACCCCATATAGTTACAGTGCTCCCCAAAGTCCCACTGATACTAATAATTCTCTATCAATGGGCCCTCATTAGTAATAGTGCCCCAATAGTGATAATGCTCCACGAGTAGCCATTTTAGCAGTAGTGAGTAGTGCCCTCCATATTGTACTAATAATAGTAACACCCCCAATAGTACCCTGGTAGTAGTAATAATTCCCCAAAATAGAAATCATTTTTCCCATAGTGCCTCCAGTAGTGCTCTCAGAAATAATATGGACCCGTTGTAATGGTCCCAGTAATTATAATACCCCTTATAGTAGCTTAAACGGTCCACTATAGTGCCCCTAGTAGCTTAAATGGTCCCTTCTAGTGCCTCCAGTCGTTAAGTTAGCCTCCTATAGTACCCCCAGAAGTTTAGATAGCTCCATGTAGTGCCCCAAGAATTTAGATAGCCCCATGTAGTGCCCCAGTAGTTTGGATAGCACCCTGTAGTTCAGATAGTCCCTGTAGTTCCACGGTAGTTTAGATAGCCCCCTGTAGTTCAGTTAGCCCACTTTAGTTCAGATAGTGCCCTCAGTAGATTAGATAGCCCTATGTAGTGCCTCAGTAGCTTAGATAGCCCCCTGTAGTGTCACAGAAGTTTAGATAGACCCCTGTAGTTCAGATAGCCCCCACAGTGCCCCTAGAATTTAGATAGCCCCCTTTAGTTCAGATAGTCCCTGTAGGGCCACAGTAGTTTAGATAGCCCCCTGTAGTTCAGGTAGTCCCCACAGTGCCCCTAGAAGTTAGATAGCCCCCTTTAGTACAGATAGCCCCCATATAGTGCCCCTGTGCCTCAGCACATACTTACCTGATTCCTTAAGTTCTCAATGCCACTTTAACACTGTCCCGGTGCAGGCCTGCACTGTGCTTGACTGTGACGCAGGTGCAGTGAGGAAGCCAGGAGCCTGCCAGCATCCCTCACTCACTGCGTTTGCGCCGAATAATGAATGGCACTGTGCAGGCGCAGGATTTAGACCAAGGACAGGGCCAGCAGGAGGAGAATAAAGCTGCCTGGCCCTGTCAATCAAGAAGAAGGAGGTGTTTCTAAAGGTTGGCGAATGGGGCCTCTAGGAGCAGGGGTAACGCCCCCCCTGCTACTAGAGGCCTATTAGCATAAAATAAATGTTAAAATTATATAAAAATGGGGGCACTATTGAATAAAAGAAAGACACAGTTAGAATCAGCTGACATTAGCACATCTGTAATGTCAGCCTGATACATACCCAAAAATCTGGTGACAGAACCCCTTTAATAAATGTCTATTATCTATATATACAGTACAGACCAAAAGTTTGGACACACCTTCTCATTCAAAGAGTTTTCTGTATTTTCATGACTATGAAAATTGTATATTCACACTGAAGGCATCAAAACTATGAATTAACACATGTGGAATTATATACTTAACTTGTATTATGGCAAGAATAAAGCAGCTAAGTAAAGAAAAACGAGTAGCCATCATTACTTTAAGAATTGAAGGTCAGTCAGTCCGAAAAATTGGGAAAATTTTGAAAGTTTCCCCAAGTGCAGTCGCAAAAACCATCAAGCACTACAAAGAAACTGGCTCACATGAGGACCACCCCAGGAAAGGAAGACCAAGAGTCACCTCTGCTGCGGAGGATAAGTTCATCCGAGTCACCAGCCTCAGAAATCGCAGGTTAACAGCAGCTCAGTTTAGAGTTCTAGCAGCAGACACATCTCTACAACAACTGTTGTGAGGAGGAGACTGTGTGCAGCAGGCCTACATGGTAAAATAGCTGCTAGGAAACCACTGCTAAGGACAGGCAACAAGCAGAAGACACTTGTTTGGGCTAAAGAACGCAAGGAATGGACATTAGAGCAGTGGAAATCTGGTTGGGATCTTTGGTTCCAACCACTGTGTCTTTGTGCGACGCAGAAAAGGTGAACGGATGGACTCTACATGCCTGGTTCCCACCGTGAAGCATGGAGGAGGAGGTGTGATGGTGTGGGGGTGCTTTTCTGGTGACACTGTTGGGGATTTATTCAAAATTGAAGGCATACTGAACCAGCATGGCTACCACAGCATCTTGCAGCGGCATGCTATTCCATCCGGTTTGCGTTTAGTTGGACCATCATTTATTTATCAACAGGACAATGACCCCAAACACACCTCCAGGCTGTGTAAGGGCTATTTGACCAAGAAGGAGAGTTGTTTCACACTTTTTTGTTAAGTATATAATTCCACATGTGTTAATTCATAGTTTTGATGCCTTCAGTGTGAATCTACAATTTTCATAGTCATGCAAATACAGAAAACTCTTTGAATGAGAAGGTGTATCCAAACTTTTGGTCTGTACTGTATATATATATATATATATATATATATATATATAGTGCTTTTTTGTGTTTGTTTCCTTTGACATTACAGTCAAAACAGAAGTAATACCCGCTTACTGTATTTCACTTTGTTAGGAGGTGCTATCTTTTTTCTGACAAAGAAGGGGGACAACCTAAAAGATGCACTACAGGCAGAAAAAAGTCCTTCTGATCTTCAGCATCTGCAGACACCCGGTAAACCTGGGAACAGACAGGAAGATTTTCCCCCCGCTCTGACCACTGTTCTAAAATGTTTCACTATGGACTTGCTGGATGTTAGAGGGACATGCAGTACAACATTACAAAACATCTACATGCAGAAAATTATTCCTGTTTGCTGCAAATCTCACTGACATGTAACACATTGTCTACTCTAAAGACAATGATTTAATCGGTAGTGAACACAAAAACTGAAACAAATCGTATACTGTATGTGTTCCAACTGATGGAAAGTAATTGGATTAGTACCACAGATGTTACATTGTTATAAACAGTCACCTTTTACTGTGAAATAGTTAACACTTATCCTATGGCCAGCTTGAGGCCTCATGCATATGACCGTATCCATTTTGTGATGCATTTTATTTGTTTGTTTTCAATGGGTCCGTGGTCTGCATTTTGCCTACATAATGTCATAGGAAATGACCAACAGTGTGGAAGAGTTTCTTACTTATCCTAATCTTTAGTTAAAGGGGTTGTCTCATCTCAGACAATGGGGGATTATCGCTAGGCTATGCCCCCATTGCCTTATAGGTGCAGGTCCCACAACTGGGACCCACACCTATATTGGGATCATAGGACTCTCAAATTAATTTCTATGGGCCGAGTATTTTCGGTGGCCCCATAGAAAATGAAAGGAGGGTGGCTGCACATGTGCAACGCGCCCTCCACCACTGTCAGAGATGAGACAATCCCTTTAAGAAGGGTAGCTAGAAGCAATAGTAATAATGAACCCTATTTTCCACCTAAAATCTAAAAAATGACCATTTATCCGTGAAACAGAAGTTATCCTGGAAACGACAATTTAGTAATTATATTATTTTTTTTACCTACAGAGACATTAGCAATTTACATTAGCATTTTTTTACTTTGTTGCGGTGGCCATATATTTGCAAAATGGTTAACAGTGTAGCAATATTGAACGTAACTTTGGAATTAGAGGACATCTGTCAGCAGATTTGTACCTATGACACTGGCCGACCTGTTACATGTGCACTTGGCAGCTGCAAACAACTGTGTTGGTCCCATGTTCATATGTGCCCGCATTGCTGAGATAAATTATGTTTTAATATACGCAAATGAGCTTCTAGGAGCAATGGGGGCGTTGCTGTTACACCTAGAGGCGCTACTCTCTTGGCAACTGCTCCGCCCTCTGCACTTTGACTGACAGGACCAGGCAGTGATAACATCATCACACCTGGCCCTGTCAATGGAAGTGTAGAGGGTGCAGCAGTTACAGAGAGAGCAGAGCCTCTAGGTGTAACGATAACGCCCCCGTTGCTCCTAGAGGCTCATTTGCATATATTAAGAATTTATTTTTCTCAGCAATGCGGGCACATATGAACATGGGACCAACATAGATGCCTTCAGCTGCCAAGTGCACATGTAACAGGTCAGCCAGTGTCATAGGGACAAATATGCTGACAGATGTCCATTAAAGGGGTTTTCCTCAGGATAGCTCATCAGTATCTGATCGGTGGGGGTCCGACCGATCAGCTGTTTGAGAAGGCACCGGCATTCACCTGAGTGCCGAGACCTTCTCTCAGCTTTTCCTACGCCCGTGACATCACGTTCATCGGTCATGTAGCCTAGGAGCGGCTCAGCCCCATTCAAGTGAATGGGGCTGTGCGCGATACCAAGCACAGCCGCTGTACAATGTACGGTGCTGTGCTTGGCAAGCTGCGAGAAGGTCGCGGTGCTTCTCAAACAGCTGATCGGTGGGGGTCCCGGGTGTGGGACCCCCACCAATCAGATACTGATGACCTAACCTGAGGATAGGTCATCAGTAGTTAACTCCCAGAAAACCCCTTTAACTTTTTTCCATCTGCTGGTAATTTGCTTCTTTCCAGAAAAAAAAATACAGCTGATATTTTCTGAGAAGCATATTCAAAGATAGCAACCAATATGGCTGCATTTCCTGTACTGTTGTAAAAATGACCACGGCAACAAAACTGACAAAATGACAATATCTCTGTATGCAAAATATACACAAAACTTAATCTTACTAACCTCTGATTTACTAGTTTTCTGACATTTTTTTACATCCCGAGTGGAATCTAGTTTAAATGTATCGTGCCTCTGCCTATTGCTAATCTGAAAATAAAACCCAACTTGTGTGAATGGTGCCCTGGTGTTAATACCACTGTCATATCCGGTGAGTCAAACATGCAACACAAACACACACGTGCAGTGTAATACTTACTTTCTTCAGAAGAAATTGATAGAAGCATTAAAACAGAAGTAACAGGAGATTAGTCGCTTCAGAAAATACAGCCCATTACAACACAACAACCATTATGAATGTGAATGGCGGGATTTGCCTCCCTAGACGCGATTATCCTAGAAATCTGACATTGTTTTAAATAACGCAAAGCGAATCGGACATTTCAGACACTTTCCTCCATTGCCAATTGCTACAATAAATAATAAATGTAACAATCGTAAAACATTTGCAGAAACTGAAAATCTAATAACAAAATCAATAACTGTACACGGAAAAGGCATTTGTAAGTACAATGCAGGATGAAAGGGAAGGAAAAAAACCCTTCAGATCCTGTGCGTAGAACTGATGGATATGTATTTACAACGTTACTGTATTAGTTCCCCACCTCAATTCCTTAATGGAATATATTGGTTTTTCCACCCTATGTACAACAAATAGGTTGCTTTCTGTTGCTGAGTGCTTGCAATCAATTTACACAACAGAAACTAACAATCTTCCTTTCGACTGTGAAGCTGATTTTCGTCTTGGTGTTGGAATACAGGCTATTCTTCCAGTTTAAATAACTTTCTAGTGCCAGCTATACTGACACTCTCTAACCACAAGCACGTAATCCTAACCAATCCAGTTTAAACCCCGTGTTGTGGATTTAGAAGCCATGAATATTGATAACGTTGCATTTGCTTTGACTGACATCTCTTTAAACTGCATCTGTCAGCAGGATTAACCCTATCAAACCAGACATCATAGTCAGCTTCCCAGCACGGATCCACTTGATGTTAAAAAGTATGTAATCTTAAAACAGAAGGCTTTATTCCGAGGGATTGACTTTAAAACACAGTGAGATCAGATTGCTGCCATGCAGTATAAATGCCTATGTGTTAAGCTCTATGGTGTATCCCAGTGGATACTACGGGGGCCATTTATTATTCTGAAATTCGCCTGGATTTCAGCCTCAGATTGCGGTGCAATGGTTAGATGTGCTGCAATCAGCGACTTTTCCCTGCTCACACTTCCCTGCTAGAAGGCCCATTTCATTCATCATTTTCTATACCTGTTTTAGGTGTAGAAAATGGTCTTAATGTAAGCCAGCTACGAAACAGGATGGATCTTGAGGGTCTGACTGGGGTCTGATGGATGTTGGAGGTCTGATGGATGTTGGGTGTTAGATGGGGATCTGATCAGAGGTCTGATGGAGCTTGGGGGTCTGATCTGAGGTCTGATGAAAAATATTTTTTCTTATTTTCCTCTATATAGTAGGTGGGTCTTATGGACTTGAGCAAAAAATAAAACGGTATATGTTATATTTATTTATTTTTTGGCAATATTGGAGGCACAATTCCTGGTTCAGTACAGCAACGTATGTGTTCTTTTTGGCAGCAGAAATGAATGACAGAAAAAAAAACAGAAAAAAAATTGACAGGAAAAAAAGGCCTACATTATACACTCACCGGCCACTTTATTAGGTACACCATGCTAGTAACGGGTTGGACCCCCTTTTGCCTTCAGAACTGCCTCAATTCTTCGTGGCATAGATTCAACAAGGTGCTGGAAGCATTCCTCAGAGATTTTGGTCCATATTGACATGATGGCATCACACAGTTGCCGCAGATTTGTCGGCTGCACATCCATGATGCGAATCTCCCGTTCCACCACATCCCAAAGATGCTCTATTGGATTGAGATCTGGTGACTGTGGAGGCCATTTGAGTACAGTGAACTCATTGTCATGTTCAAGAAACCAGTCTGAGATGATTCCAGCTTTATGACATGGCGCATTATCCTGCTGAAAGTAGCCATCAGATGTTGGGTACATTGTGGCCATAAAGGGATGGACATGGTCAGCAACAATACTCAGGTAGGCTGTGGCGTTGCAACGATGCTCAATTGGTACCAAGGGGCCCAAAGAGTGCCAAGAAAATATTCCCCACACCATGACACCACCACCACCAGCTTGAACCGTTGATACAAGGCAGGATGGATCCATGCTTTCATGTTGTTGACGCCAAATTCTGACCCTACCATCCGAATGTCGCAGCAGAAATCGAGACTCATCAGACCAGGCAACGTTTTTCCAATCTTCTACTGTCCAATTTCGATGAGCTTGTGCAAATTGTAGCCTCAGTTTCCTGTTCTTAGCTGAAAGGAGTGGCATCCGGTGTGGTCTTCTGCTGCTGTAGCCCATCTGCCTCAAAGTTCGACGTACTGTGTGTTCAGAGATGCTCTTCTGCCTACCTTGGTTGCAACGGGTGGCAATTTGAGTCACTGTTGCCTTTCTATCAGCTCGAACCAGTCTGCCCATTCTCCTCTGACCTCTGGCATCAACAAGGCATTTCCGCCCACAGAACTGCCGCTTACTGGATGTTTTTTCTTTTTCGGACCATTCTCTGTAAACCCTAGAGATGGTTGTGCGTGAAAATCCCAGTAGATCAGCAGTTTCTGAAATACTCAGACCAGCCCTTCTGGCACCAACAACCATGCCACATTCAAAGGCACTCAAATCACCTTTCTTCCCCATACTGATGCTCGGTTTGAACTGCAGGAGATTGTCTTGACCATGTCTACATGCCTAAATGCACTGAGTTGCCGCCATGTGATTGGCTGATTAGAAATTAAGTGTTAACGAGCAGTTGGACAGGTGTACCTAATAAAGTGGCCGGTGAGTGTAGATCTCCTTGAAATGATGGATTGCAGCTTTCTTCACAGAGATTAGGGTGTGACAGGAGAGGTACATACTGAATCCTGGCTGTTAAAGCAGTATATGGTTCCTTTTACAGTCTGTGATGAGCACCAATCGATGATATAAGAAGTCGGTTGATATCATTTAACGCCGGCCAATGCAAACTAAAAAGAAAAAAGGGATGAACAATCAGTAGTAGGATCATTCACCCCCATTAAGTTTGCATACTGTCAGCAGTATATCCTGTTTACATACAGAGATGTGCTGACAACCAGCAAGCACTTTTATGCCCATATAAAATATTAATTTGGGCTACAACCAGCTGATTACTACCCTGTTTACACTTATGAATGTTTCTTTGGCCGTTCATCTGCCAGTGTAAAAGGGATTTATAGTGTTAATATCCTGCCTTATATATGCCTCCTGCAGTACAACAGCACTGTCCATAAGACCTGCATTTTGCCCTCATTCTCTCAGTCTATAGAGCTAAGGCTACTTTCACACTAGCGTTGTAGGATCACAGGATCTCAATACTGGAGAAAAACACTTCAGTTTTGTCCCTATTCATTGTCAATGGGGACAAAATGTAACTGAACAGAACGGTGTGCTTCAAAATGCATTCTGTACCGTTTGGTTGTGTTCCCATACCGGTGGGCAAACCGCAGCAAGCTGCAGTTTTCATTCTGTCATGGGATGCGGAGCAAAACCTGGCATGACCCACAATGTAAGTCAATGGGGACAGATCCGTTTTCTCTGACACAACAGAAAACGGATCTGTCCTCCATTGACTTTCAAAGGAGTTAATGACGGATCCGTCTTGGCTATGTTAAAGATAATAAAACCAGATCCGTTCATAATGGATGCAGATGGTTGTATTATCAGTAACGGAAGCGTTTTTGCTGAGCCCTGCCGCATCCAGCAAAAACGCTAGTGTGAAAGTAGCCTAAGATGGCAAATTAGGTACAGAAAACAAGAAGCACGTGTTTCTTGTGACTGCTCTAGTAGATGAAAATTTTAGAATATTGCAAACAATTTTTATGTCGACAGTGAAATGAAAAAATAATATTTAACTAATAATGACATGCCATTCCCTAAGATATACACTGGTGTTTGGCATACAGCTGACTGCATACTGTTTTATGCCACAGGCAGACAAAAGTTTGTGGATACATTTAGAGTCAAAACACTGTAACAATATATCATAGCAACTATATATATTATAGTGGTGTTTAGAAGTTTGTGAACCCTTCAGAATTTCCTATATATCTGCATAAATTTGACCTTAAATGAAATCATCAATCAAGTAGATAAAGATAACCAAATCAAACAAACAATATACTAGACCTGGTCATTTATTTACTAAGGAAATGGATCCAATAGCACATGTCTGTGAGTGGCTAAAGTATGTGAACCTTTGCTTTCAGTATCTGGTTTGACTCCCTTGTGCAGCAATAACTGAAAAAAATTATTGATTAGTCCTGCACATCAGCTTGGAGGAATTTTAGCCCATTCTTCTTTACAAAAAAAGCTTAAAGGGGTATTCCGGTTATTTCAAGTTATCCCCTATCCACAGGATAAAATATTAGATTGGTGAAGGTCCTACTGCTGGGGCCTCCAGAACAGGATGGGGGGGGGGGGGGCGTACCCCCTGCTGCCCCTATGAAATGAATGGCTTGCAGCCACTCCATTCATTTCCATGGGAATTCCGGAGATAGCCAAGGACTGTACTCGGCTACTCCAAGACTCCCATAGAAATGAATGGTGCAGCCGCGCTCATATGCAACCAGCTGCTCCCTTCATTTTAGGGGGATGCAGGGGGTATGAGGCCCCAGTTCTCGTGATTAGTGGTAGTCCCAGATGTAGGAACCCCATTGATCTAATATTTATCCCCTATCCTGTGAATAGGAGATTACTTGAAACAACCAGAATACTCCTTTAAGCTCTGCTATGTTGGCGGGTTTTCTCCCAAGACCTGCTCACTTTAGGTCGTTCCACAACATTTCTATTGGATTAAGGTCAGAGCTTTGACTTGGCCATTCCAAAACTTTATCTTTCCTTAACCATTGTTTGGTAGAAGGACTTCTGTGCTTAGAGTTGTTGTCTTGCTGCATGACCCACGTGCTCCATGAGATTCAGCTCACAGACAGATGTTCTGACATTTTCCTTTAGAATTTGCTGGTATTATTCAGAATTCATTGTTCCTTCAATGATGGCAATCCATCGTGGCCCAGATGCAGAAAAACAGGCCCAAACCATGATACCACCACCACTGTGGGATGGGGTTTTTATGTTGGAATGCAGAGTTTTTGCTTTCTCCAAACCTAATGCTTCTTATTTAAATCAAACAGTTCTATTTCAGTCTCATCCGTCCATAAAACACTGTTTTAATAGCCTTCTGGCTTGTCCGGGAGATCTTTAGCAAACTGCAGATGGGCAGTAATGTTCTTTTTGTGAGAGAAGTGTCTTTCTCTTTGCAATCCTGCGATACACACTGGACTCATGAACAATAACATTAGCTAATGTAAGAAAGGCCTTTAGTTGCTTAAAGGTTACCTTGGGTTTCTTTGTGACCTCGTGGACGATTACAAACCTTGTTCTTGGCATTATCTTTGTTGGTTGACGACTCCTGGGGGGATAATAATGGTCTTGAATTTCCTCCATTTGTACACAATCTGTCTGACTGTTACAGACTTGGGGGGGATATGGTTTCATAAGATTTTCCAGCCGGATGAGCATCAACAACTTTTCTTTTGAGGTCCTCAGAAATCTCCTTTGTTCATGCCATGATACACTTCCACAAATCTATGTTGTGAAGATCAGACTTTGAGAGATATATGTTCTTTAAATAAAACAGGTCACCACCTCACACCTAATTATCATACCACTGATTGAAAATACCTGACTGTAATTTCACTGTCAAATTATCTGCTAATCCTAAAGGTTCACACACATTTGCCACTTACTGGCATTTTACACTGGAATTTAATGACCAAGTCTAATATTTTTGATTAATTTGTTTGATTGATTTGTTTGCCTTGTGTGAAAATCTGATGTAGTTTTAGATCACATTTATGTAGAAATATAATACATTTTAAAGGGTTTGCAAACTTTCAAGCACCTCTGTAAGATATATAATTCCTATAATATATTGTTACAGTGATTGAGCTCTCATTTTTTTGTGATACAGATCTGTAAATCCCCTGTATAGGCAAACTTGTATCTGCCTGTGGCATAATACAGTATGCAGTCAGCTCCTAAGCTGCCTTTAGTGGTGCTTGCAGCCAGCCAACATTTTATGAAATAAATCTCTGAGGAGGGGATTTTGAGTTCTGTACAACAAACATGGAGCCCCAAATACTAAAAAATATATTAAAAACCATATGTGCACACAATGTGGGAATGAAAGATTCCATGGTTCCAAAAAAAAAAATCAATATTCACTTTAAAACTGAAAATGTTGGGGGTCATTTACTATGCTGAATTACGGCTAAATTAGGCGTGTTTCAGGCGCCGATAGAGTGCAACAGTTAGTTGCTTTGTCCCGCTCACGTGAGGTCTAAAATTGCAGTTTTGAATGCCTGTTTTAGGCGTAGAAAAAGGTCTAAAGGTAAGATCGCTTAGAAGCGGTCTTACATTTACTGTAAAACTGGCGCTGGATGTGCCAAAGTTATGGAGAAGCCTGCGTCTCTTCATAACTGTGGGGGATCCACCGCTAGTCCACCGCATTTGTGCCCTTTTGTGTACAATGGTATAGATCCAGTTTCACTAAAACCATAGAAGTATAATGGAACAACGGCGTAGGTGCAAGATTGACAGGGACAGGCGAGATATCAATCAAGGGGAAAGGGGAAGTCTCTTGAAAAGTAGGGAAGGAATATTTTCTATGCAGAGGAAGAAAGAGTTAAGAAGAGTTAATTGCAATGCTTCCTGGAGATGCAGGTGCTGGATTGTCTCATGTGAGCTGCTCCCCACACATGGAAAGGGAAGAAAGTCCTCCAGATGACTGATAACAGATTAAAATTTGTGGAATAACCAGTTAAGAAGTGAGTAGTACTTATTTTATTTCCCCTTCTTCTCCATGATTTACAAATGTATCTGACATATAACCAATAAAGGGATCATATCTAATATTATATTTCCATGATACACTTGGATATCTTTCTAATAAAATAATGTGCATTCAAGCTCTTTTAGTATAAGCTACTGAAATTCTGCACACTAACGGACTGCAGAAAACATCCCAGCAATGCTATTAATTTTGAGCCCCAGGGAACTCTGACTTTCCGTAAGTTTAAAAGAATTGATATTATACATTTCTGATGATTATCTCATGAAGTGAACAGTTTTCAGCTGCTAATAGTACAAAGCTTGGAAAAATCTTACTCAGCAGTTTTGTACTGGAACATAGATTAGTATGTGAGATCTATAGAGAGCAGTGGATGTTTTTTTCTACTTTGTGTTAAAATAAAAAATAAAAAAAAAGCTCAGGGAAAGGTCCCTGCGGTGATGCCCTCATTTATAAGTAAAGACATTATATAATAGTTTTGGGGAAACAATAAAGTTCGATATTATCCAAGTTTCAGACCAAATGCAAAGGCATTCATCTATTCCTGAAATGCCTGAAATGGAACATCAGTGTTGAACCAGACAGCAAAGAAACTGGACAGCTTCATTGGATCCTACTTGGATCTTCTCACAACAATTTTGGCCCAGGGGCAGAATAATTGTAAAGTGCCTTGTGAAAGTATTCAACCTTTTTTTTACAAATTCTGTTGCATTACAACCTGGAATTAGAATGATTTTTGATTTAGTTTTTATGTAATGGACCTAACAAAATAGTCCAAATTGTTACAGTGGAATAAAATAATACCTTGTTTAAACCTTAGGATACAGGAGGTTTTTTCGCTTTTGCATTTTCATTTTTCTTCCTTATCTTCCTTGAGCCATAACTTTTTTATTTTGCCGTTCACACATCCACATGAGGTCTTATTTTTTGTGGGACAAGTTGTGCTTTCTAATGCCATCATTTAATATGGCATATAATGTAGTGGGAATTGGGAAAGAAAACGCAATTCCTCCACCATTTTACAGGTTTTGTTCCTATAGCATTCCCTTTCTGGCAAAACTGACCTATCCCCTCCATTCTCTGAGTCAGTACAATTACAACAATACCACATGTATAGGTTTTTATGTCTAAATAGTGTAAAAATAAATTACAACTTAGAAATGTTTTTTTTTTTACATCACCATATTCTGACAACCATAACTTTTTTACAGTTATATGTACTGAGCTGTGTGATCTGTAGTTTTTTATTGATACCATTTTGGAGTGTGTGTGACTTTTTGATCACATTTTATTACTTTTTTTTGGGTAAGGCTACTTTCACAATGGCGTTTTTGCTGGATCCGGCAGGGTTCAGCAGAAACACTTCTGTTACTGATAATACAACCATCTGCATCCATTATGAACAGATCTGGTTTTATTATCTTTAACATAGCCAAGAAGGATCCGTCATTAACGCCATTGAAAGTCAATGGGGGACGGATCTGTTTTCTATTGTGTCAGATTGTGTCAGAGAAAACTGATCAGTCCCCATTGACTTGCATTGTGGGTCATGACGGATCCATCTTGCTCCGCATCCCATGATGGAAAGAAAACCACAGCATACTGTGGTTTGTTCTCTGGTATGAGAACACAACCAAACGGAACGCATTTTGGAGCACTCCGTTCTGTTAAGTTATGTTTTGTCCCCATTGACAATAAATGGGTACAAAACGGAATAGTTTTTTTCCGGTATTAAGACCCTATGACGGTTCTCAATACCGGAAAATAGAAACACTATTGTGAAAGTAGCCTAAGAGAGGCAATGAAAAAATGGTGAATTGGCAATTTTGATGCCATTCACTGTACTGGAAAAATATTTTATATTTTAATAGTACATTTGTTTTCAGACAAAGTCATGCCCATGATGTTTATATTTTTTATTTATGTATTTATTTTTAAATTCTACGGAAAGGGAGGTGATTTAAACTTTTATATATATATTTGTATACATTTTTAACAGTTATTTTTTATTTTTTTATGGTTTTGTAGATCGTGTTTCAGGCTACATAGTATTAGTATAGTATAGTATAGTATAGTATTTTTTTAATTCTATACCATTATGTTTATTGTATATCCATATTGGTACAGAATTGCACATTTCTTATGTTGAATATGAATAAAATATGAATTGTAGCTTCAAAACCTTCAAAACTTGAAATCAATTACCAGCATCCTCATTGACCGCAGAGGATGACGGCAAGAAGCACTTCCAGGTTTTTAAAGGGGTTGTCTCACCTCAGTAATCACCATTTAATCACTTCCCTGTAGTCCTAAGATGGTTTCTGTAATATGGATCCATTTTCCAATTTGCCTCTATCACCTTTTATTCCTCTTTATAGTACCCCTAATTTCATGCTCGTTTCTAGGGGTTACGGCCACCACTGTAATGTTATTAGCGGTGGCCACGCAGGCGCAAAGAAACCCTATAGGCCAGCTGCTCTAGTGGCCGGGTTTCACGGGAGCGAGCGCGCGCATATTATTGTGAATGTGCAGTCACTCCCGGCCCGGCCACCTTGTCCGAGCTTTACTATTAGCTCATATGATTTACAACGTGCACGCGCACGCACGCAGAAGCAAGGGGCGGGGTTGCATCCGCCCTTCCCTGCTGTGTCTTCAGCTCCGCCCCCAACAAGAAGGGAACCGAGGCCCCAGGAGCCGCGCGGGAGACTGTGAATCAGGAGGTGAGACAACCCCTTTAACCCTTTAGATGCTATGATTACACTTGATAACGGCATGTAAAGGCTTTAATTAACAATCAGCATTACTGCCGGTCGCAGTCATTAGCTGCGGGTCTCTGCTGTTTGAAACGTGTGAGCAGGTGCCATGTCTGCTATGTCCTGTTTCGCCATCTTCTGGACCAAAACTAGTTTTTTTTAGGCCGGGTATGGACATGGTCACATGTGCCGCGGAAGCCAATGACTGGCATTTCCCCAAGACACACATAATTAGCCGGAAGTAAACTAGCCAGGGACCAGAAGCTGGAGGAGGTTTGGAGCCATAAATAGCAGGTAAGTACAAAGTACAAATCTTTCATTAAGTGATCTTCCATAAAGCTCCACTGTCTGGAGTGCATGGCTTATTGTGGTCCAATGAACCACTCTCAGGAGAGGTGAAAAACACTAGGTGCTATAATAGTTCCTAATTCCTGGAAAACCCCTTTAAGTTAATACAGTTAAATGTCTTAACAAAGAGTATGTGGCATGAAACGAAGACTGCTTTACAACAACGCAACCCACGAAGGAGTTAGAGCAGTTTTGCCTGGAAGAATTGGAATAACTCCCAGATTGCTATGCCAAAAGACATGCCCCAAGAAACTTGCATCTATAATTGCAGTAAAAAATGACCTACAAAATATTAACTTTTAGGGGGTTGAATACTTATCCACATTAAATTTCTGTATTTGTGTCCTAATTATTGCCTGTGTCACAGTAAAAATATTTTGCACCTTAAAGGGATTATCCAAGTTCTATAATGCGCCCCCCCCCCTATATGCTCGGGTCACGCTAGGGAGGTCCGTCCCCGTTGTGGCCTGCTATTGGATGACCCCTTCCCCCACACCTGATGTTTTCATCCATGTGACAAAGAGATGCAGCAGCGGCCGTACAGGTATGAGAAATGACGTGGGTGCCGGGTCATTCATCATGACTTTTTATGTCAGTCTTTGGCATAAAAAGTTGCAAGACCTTGTTTTACGACTTTTTACGCCATCCTCAACACTAAGTTGTGGAGGCAAACTGAGGGTGCAGCTGGTTATATATTGAGGAGAATAGGGCCCAGTACTGACCCCTGTGGTACCCCACTAGTGACAGTGACCCAATCTGAGTGTGTACCATTAATAACCACCTTCTGTTTTCTCACTGAGCCAGTTACTTACCAACATACAGACATTTTCTCCTAGACCAAGCATTCTCATTTTATGTACTAACCTTTGATGTGGTACAGTGTCAAATGCTTTGGAGAAGCCCAGATATACGACATTCATTGATTTGCCGCGGTCAAGTTTAGAACTTACCTCCTCATATAAACTGATTAAATTAGTTTGACATGACCGATCCCTCACGAAGCCATGCTGATATGGCGTTATTTGCTTATTTTCATTGAAGTACTCCAATATAGCATCTCTTAGAAAACCTTCAAACAGTTTACCCATGACAGATGTTAAACTTACCGGCCTATAGTTTCCAGGTTCTATTTTTTGACCCCTTTCTGAATATTGGCACCGCATTTGCTATGTGCTAATACTGCGGAACATATCCTGTCATTATAGAGTCCATAAATATCAGAAATAAGGGTATATTACATTACTTACATTCTCTCAGAATCCAGGGTTGCATGCCATCTGGATCCGGTGATTTGTCTATTTTAATCTTTTTAATACGCTGCTGTACTTGTTTCTGGGTCAGACAGGGCACTTTTAATGGGGAATTTATTCTGACACTCTGCATTTCATCTTACATTTCATTTTCCTCAGTGAATACAGTGAAGGAAAAAGTATTTAATAAATTCTCTTTCTCCTCATTGCTTTCTATAAATGTTCCTTTATCACTCCTTAAAGGGCCAACACTTGCAAGTTTGAAGTTTTTACCATTTCTATGGTAAAAACATTTTAGGGTTAGTTTTAATCTTTTTGGCAATTAGCCTGTCTATCCCCAGCTTGTGGATCTGTAATTCTGGATCCGATTGTATTATCTTTAGCATCTTTTAAACGGAACCAGAATAACCTCTACTGAAAGTCAATGGAGGACAGATCTGTTTACAAGTGTGTCCACACCAAACGGATCCGTCCCCATTGACTTGCATTGGGGGTCATTCCGGATTCGTTTAGGTGCGGATAACTAGTATGAAGAGCAAACCACAGCATGTTGCGGTTTGCTCTCCGTTCTGAAGACGGAACGGAATACTTTCAGGAGGATCAGCAAGTGCACATCATCTCCTCTCTGTCTGCATAGCTGGTCCCTTCTTCACTCAGTGCAGTGATTTTCAATGCAAAGGATGAGCATGAGCAGTTCACCTATGCTTAGCCTGTATGTTAAGAGAAAAGTAGCTTTCTCTCGCCAAATGTTCTGACCTGCAGGAACACCCATTCCGAGGTTTTTACCAATAAAGGGTGCCCTCATATTCCTCAATTCCACCAGAAAAATATCAAGAATTCCCCCACGTTACCCTACGGGGCTTAAATCGCCTACCCCTGCTTTGTGTTCTACTACGGAATTTACATTGTGCAGCACAAATAATGTTGTGTTGTGGATTTGTTATATGAGAATCTATCCATTCATTGCAAGGGGAAATTGATTCTGCAGTACAAAACAATGCAGAAAAATTTGGAGATTTGCTGGCTATCTGGATCTGAGTCAATATGTAATATGATAAATACAAATAATATATCTCATCTGAATATGTATAGCTTACCTGGGAGATAGTTTGCCCCCATTCTGTATGTATGTAGATAGCTTTCCAGAAGCAGCCAACATTAGCCCAAGATAAGGAGGAGAAGGTTTCATAGGTCTGGATGAGAATTCTGGATGAAACTGCACACCAACAAAGTATGGATGATCTGCAAACAGAAGACTCAGATTTAGCAAAAAGAAACAGAATATACTGTATAGTACAAGAGTGTGAATGACGAATGATAACAGCGCTCGGCTGTTTCCATCAGTCCTACAGACACTGAATATACAGTAAAGGCAGTGTCCATACTCGAACACTGCTCCATTAAAACTTGTCCTCACTTTGGTCGTGCAGTGATGAGGAACAGCTCAGGACCCACCCACGTTCTAGAGATCTAGTGGATAAGTGATAAATGTCATTTGTGGGTAAACCCCTTTAAAATAAGGTTTAAAGGGGTTTTCCAGGCTTTTAATATTGATGACCTACGCTCAGGATATATCATCAATATCAGATCGGCAGGGTCTGACACTCAGCAATCCCGCCCATCAGCTGTATGAAGTGAAGGCAAGTGCCGCGAGCTGGCAAGCAAGAAGAGACAGGAAACTGCACGCGCACATGGAGCGTGCCTTCTAATCATACTGCTGATCGGTGGAGGTGCCAGGCGTTGGACCCCCACCGATCTTATATTGATGACCTATCATGAGAATAGGTCATCAATATTAAAAGCCTGGAAAACCCCTTTTAATGTATTTTGAAGAGTAAAGCCACAATTACATTGTTTGCACTAAAGTCACTGTACAAGTGGCACAATCCGCTATGGCAGAGCCCCCCATTTATGACAGTCAATAGGGTCTATTTAACAAGCAAAGCACCTAAGTGACACATGGCATAGAAAAAAATCATGTTCTGTTACTTCAAACAACTTTACTTTAAATTATGAAACTACCTTCAAGCTCAATGATCTCCATCCTCTGTCCCTCAGTGTCATGTCCAACAAACTTGAGACCTTTTTCTTCAAACTGTGGAATAAGTTCTGGATTCACCTGTGAGAATTAGAAAGAGAAAGACTTTCAAGGGGTTATGCAAATAATGATGTAAAAAATAAAAATCAGACATCATATAGTACATGACAATCTCTTTCCCAGAGCTAGAACCAGCCCTGTACCTCACATGGATCCAGAGATCTCCCAGGTCATTGCTCCAATTGTTCTGTCCAATTGTGCGTCATAATCATCACGCCACCTGAGCCGGGCAGCATACAGCTTGAGACACAGACTGGAAAAGGCCTGCACCACATTGCTGACAGTTGCAGTGTGGTACTGGTATTTTCAGGGGGATTATCTGTTGCTGTAGTATAGTACTGAGGTGCACAGTGGGCAGAGTATTGGGGGTGGCAGGAAGGGGCATTCAGAAGGTGGGAGAATGATGGAAAAGTATGAAACTAACATGTCTGTATGTCAAACTCTGAGATGAGACATGGCTGAAAGAAATCATCATGGTGGTCTAGTCTGAATGGAGAAGATAAGGAAAGAGAATGTCTACATCAGAGGAGACATCACTGGATGTAAGAGGTATGTGGCGCTGTATTACCCTTTATGTTTTGTAGTGCTGTATGTAATGTTTTCCAAGTATGTCTTTAACAGCAGGGCTAGAGGGAAGTAAATTTGGCATGGGGGGGGGGTCCGTTTCAATTTTTGCCTCAGGCAGCAGAAAGGCTAGGTGCGCCCCTGATTGCAACATTTCAAGAGGTGAGTGAATAAACCATCAATAATGAGTTATGCTCCCACCTCCTTCTTTGGCTTTACTTTTAGTTTTTAATACAGCAAAGTGATTTATTTAGGCCCATAAAAAAGTTACATATTAAAACACTCCTTTTTTGTGGCAAGTAGTGTATTCTTTACCTAGGTGGCAGTGGTACTATGAATGTATAATTATACTACCCATCCTTAGACCAGGGTCATGTGGATCCAAAGTAGCTGTTTTCCCCCAATGTGCCTTTTATTTTAGTTAGACTTAGGCTCCTTTCACACAAACGAGTTCCACGCATTGGACTTGCAGCATGAGTCAGCGAGAGCACTCGTCCTGACCTCTCAGCACTGCCGGGGTCACATAGCATTATATTGATTTATGATGCTATGTAACCCTTACAGTTCTGAAAGGTATTGAATAACACTGACGGTGTTATGTCAGTGTTATACAATACATTCCAGGCCGCTAAGGGTTGTATAGCATCATAAATCAATATAATACTATGCGACCCCGTCAGTGCTGAGAGATCAGGACGGGTGCTCTCGCTGACACACGCTGAGAGTCCAATGTGTGGAACTTGCTTGTGTAAAAGAGCATTTATAGGGTATCCTTTTTGAGTGCGTTATGAGAGGCAGTCTATGGATGTGCCATGGGGCCAGGATACTTACAGTGTTATACAATACATTCCAGGCCTCTAAGGGTTGTATAGCATCATAAATCAATATAATACTATGCGACCCCATCAGTGCTGAGAGGTCAGGACGGGTGCTCTCGCTGACACACGCTGAGAGTCCAATGTGTGGAACTCGCTTGTGTAAAAGAGCATTTATAGGGTATCCTCTTTGAGTGCGTTATGAGAGGCAGTCTATGGATGTGCCATGTGGCCAGGATACTTACAGGATCAACCCTACCAGGCAGTATGTCTGGTTTAATATAGCTGATCCTGCTAACAGGTGATCTTTAAATAATATACAGACATTTTAAAAACCTTGAGCAGTGGTAGACTATTACGTTATTGTGTCCTCCAAAAAATGTGAACAGTTAGAAAACAGGTCAAACGAGCCCAAAGTTTAATCTCTTGGACTCCACTTGCTAAGTTAATGGATCCGCAGAGGGATATGTTTGAATACCGTCTACAGGTATTAAAAAATAGCTCAGCAGAGAGCGGAAATGTGATGTGAAAAGCCCCTAAGAATTATTCATCACAGTCGACCACTTATCTAAGTAATCAAAGCTTTCCCTGATGAAGCCTTTTTTGTGTGCATTCTCTTGATAGGATGCTATATGCGCAAAACCCAAGGTTTGTAATCAAAGTCAGACATAATTTGTATTCTCCTAAGTGTATTATGAATAAGGTGCTGTCAGGAACCACAAAGTGTCTCAGCTCAGATTGGCATCTAAAATCATACACGTGTCAATAAGAGAGATGGTTTGTGACGAGAGGGACAATGCCAGTAATTATGTACGAATTCAAGTTGCAATAAGTTATAGCAAGCTGATGCATTACATAATTTATGTATGTCACAGGAACTAAAATATATACACCACTAAAAAGAACTTTAATTAAATACTATATGACAGGAAATCAAATAGGCTACCAATTTTAACTATAAGAAAAAAAATGAAAAGGAAAAAATCTCAGAAATGTGAGCAGACTGTGCAATCGCAATTCATTACTCATCCTATGACAAACTGGACAATGCCGTGAATTATGGTTGCAATGTAGACAATTTTAGCCACAGGTTCCAAATCTGCTTAAATTTATGTGAACATCTGGGGAGTCAGATGTGAGCCTGTAGAAGAATTGGACTTCATTAAAACTCTATTTTAGGCTTCTTTCACTTTTGCATTACCAGTTCTCTGCTGGAACAGCCTGCAGGAACTCTCTGGCTCTGGCATAGCCACATGTTACCACAATGTCCACCGGTCCTATTGACTATATTGGGATATGGTAGAGATCCAGCTGCTACCCAGCAAATATGACGGGATTCAGTCAGACAAAAGCCTTTCTGATATGGTGGTAAAACATTGCCTGAGGCTAGAGGTTCAGTAGAAAAACAGCGCCAGAGTAGTTGATATCTGATGATACTGTGGCAAAAGAGGGACTGATGTCTGGCAGTACAGTGGAAAGACAGCATCTGATTTCTGGTGGTGTAGTGGTAAAAGAGTGACTGATATCTGGTAATACAGAGGGAAAACAGTGACTGATGTCTTTGAGTGAGTTACTGATTTCTGGTGGTTCAGTGGTAAAAGTGATTCAAGTATTCTTGAACAATTATTGATGACTGGGAATAGTGTAAACCAGTGTCTGATTCTTGCGATACAGTGCTAAAAGAGTGACTGACTGACTGACTGATACGTGGTGACAAAAAGGAAAACACTGTCTGATTCGTGGTGGTACAGTGGTAAAAGAGGGACTGATTTCTGGTGGTATAGGAGAGTAGACAGAATCTGATTTCTAGTAGTAAAATGGTAAAAGAGTGATAAGAGAGTGACTGAACTCTGATGCTACAGTGGTAAGAGTGACTGATGTCTGGTGGTATAGTGATAAGAGAGTGACTGATGTCTGTTGGTACAGTGGTATGAGAGTGACTGATGAATGGGGGTACAGTGATAAGAGAGTGACTGATGTCTGGTGGTACAGTGATAAGAGTGACTGATGTCTGTTGGTACAGTGGTATGAGAGTGACTGATGAATGGGGGTACAGTGATAAGAGAGTGACTG
This sequence comes from Rhinella marina, assembly GCA_900303285.1. Lineage (NCBI taxonomy): Eukaryota > Metazoa > Chordata > Amphibia > Anura > Bufonidae > Rhinella > Rhinella marina. The sequence goes on from ONZH01028599.1 coordinate 64,995, forward strand.
ATGTCTGGTGGTACAGTGATAAGAGTGACTGATGTCTGGTGGTACAGCGATAAGAGAAAGACTGATGTATGGTGGTACAGTGATAAGAGAGTGACTGATGTATGGTGGTACAGTGATAAGAGAGTGACTAATGTCTGGTGGTACAGTGATAAGAGAGTGACTGATGTCTGGTGGTACAGTGATAAGAGAGTGACTGATGTCTGGTGGTATAGTGATGAGAGAAAGACTGATGTCTGGTGGTACAGCGATAAGAGAAAGACTGATGTATGGTGGTACAGTGATAAGAGAGTGACTGATGTATGGTGGTACAGTGATAAGAGAGTGACTGATGGTGGTACAGTGATAAGAGTGAATGTCTGGGGTACAGTGATAAGAGAGTGACTAATGTCTGGTGGTACAGTGATAAGAGAGTGCTGATGTCTGGTGGTACAATGATAAGAGAGCGACTGATGTCCGGTGGTTACAATGATAAGAAAGTGACTGATGTCTGGTGGGTACAGTGATAAGAGAGTGACTGATGTCTGGTGGTATAGTGATGAGAGAGTGACTGAAGTCTGATGGTACAGTGGTAAGAGAGTGACTGATGTCTGGTGGTACAGTGGTAAGAGAGTGACTGATGTCTGGTGGTACAGTGATAAAAGAGTGACTGATGTCTGGTGGTACAATAAGAGAGTGACTGATGTCTGGTGGTACAATGGTAAGAGTGACTGATGTCTGGTGGTACAGTGTTAAGAGAATGACTGATGTCTGGTGGTACAGTGGTAAGAGAGTGACTGATGTCTGGTGGTACAGTGCTAAAAGAGACTGGTGTCTTGTGGAACAATGATGAAGGAATGATTCATGTCCCTGAGAACAAGTAGTAGTATCTGATTCTTGGTGGTATAAGAGTAAGCCAGCATCTGATGTCTGAAGGCACAATGCCAAAATTACGTCTATTACCTGGAAGCCCAGAGTTATAACATTGTCTAATATCTTTAAAAACAAAACAAAACATGGTATCCAACATAAAAATACAAATGTTTCCCTATACTGATAACCTTTAGTACAGTATAAAAAGAGTGTCTGATATCTGGTGGTAATGGTGTACCTCATTACAGGTAGTACAGCACCAAGGCAACACCTGATATAAGGTGGAACAGCCACGCAGCACCTCTGTGAATCACCAGTTTCTATAGAAGATATGGATGTAGCAGGGGTTAACACACAAGCATATCTCGCTGGCTTAGTTTAACAATGTGTAAAGCTTAAACTTGTAAACTGTAAACTTGCTATCGCGTTATACTGTCAGGATAATGCGTCAACCCACTGGTGTTGGCACTTGCCACATCTGTACCTCAAAGGCTACAACTGGTGGCTACAGATCAGATGTGTTTGTATTACACCTATAGATGGTGTGGGCATCAACTGTATTTACAACGAGAATAATCAACCAAGAGAACTAGCACTACGTGGTCAAGTGAATTACAGCAATGGTAAGTATATAACTAAAGTGCTAGCTAAACTGGCTCAAGAAATATAACAGTGCAGGCTCCCAAAAGTACACAAGAAAGAACTTCTACATAGGAGACCCTACATAGAAAAAATGGAGCCAAAAAAGTACAATACTATAAAAATGTATCAATCTTTATTACATCAAATAGTACAAAATGTTAAAAATCCATAATATACGGAAGAGGTGGAAGAAGAAAGACGCCATCCCAAGCGCACACCACCAATTTATCTTGCCCCCGGACGAAGGCACACCGAAGCGCACGTCGGGGTAACTCCATCCCTGGGTCCATATCACAACATATTGGTAAGCTCATGTATTGCTGGCATTAATTGCATTTATCTTGTGTGCCCTTGTTATTTTTGTAATACTATATATATTTATCACTATTATGATTTGTCTATCCACGTACTTGTATCTGTTGCCTTTTTGCTAATATGACCCCATATGGTGGAGTGCGCTTGGGATGGATTTTTAACATTTTGTACTATTTGATGTAATAAAGATTGATACATTTTTATAGTATTGTACTTTTTCTGGCTCCATTTTTTTGTAGGGTCTCCTATGCAGAAGTTCTTTCTTATGATCAATTGTAATTGATCAGCTTTAGAGAAGGCCATTGGAAAAAAAAGTTTTAGTGGAAAACTCACAGTAACAGGAAGTAAATTATTTTACTGATACTACATTGCAGAAAAGTGGTTCTACTGGTGGGTTTAGGCCTAGTACACACGTGAGTGATTTGGTCAGTGACTTCTATCAGTGATCGTGAGCCAAATCCTGGAGTGGAGGCTGCACAGAGATAAGGTATAATGGAAAGATCTACACCAGTTCTATGTTTTTAAATTTGACCCACACCTGGTTTTGCCCCACAATCACTGATGGAAATCACTGACCAAATTACTGAAGTGTGAACTAGTCCTTGGAGGAGCAGGAAGCATTCGAGACAAAGCAGTGCCACGGCTGAAAAAAGCGTGGCCATGCAAGCTGCAGATGTTTTTTAGTATTGATCACCAAATTAATTGTGAGTCAATTGCTTATTGCTAATGGTGGGGAAACCTACAAAAAAGCACTTTGTGTTTTCCATCACCAGGCAAGTACAGAGAACAGCACATAGGTAGGGGTTTTAGGTGTTGGACCCTCACAAATCTGATATTGATTACCTACCCTGAGGACATGTCATCAATATCTACAACTCAGAAAACCGCTTTAAAGGAGTAACCTATCTCATTTACGGTTTATCCTGTGGATGACCTTTAAAGGGTTTCTGTCACCAGTTTTTTCAGTATGAATCAGGCTGACATTAGAGATGTGCTAATGTCACCTGATTCCAAATATATATCTGTTTTATTTACTGGTGCCCCCATTTTCATATAAAATGAACTTTTATTTTATGCTAATAAGGCTCCTAGGTGCAAGGGGCGTTACCTCTGCTCCTAGAGGCTCTGTTGATTGACAGGACCAGGCAGAGAAGAAACACTCAGTTCACCATAGATTTTAAGGACCTTCAATGATGTCATGACGATGTGATCAGTCACATGGTTAGGATCACACAAACAGCCTGTCTCCTCCTAAACCATGTGACTGATCACATGGTCATGACATCATTGAAGGTCCTTAAAATCTATGGTGAACTGAATGTTTCTTCTCTCCCCTTGCACCTAGGAGCCTTATTAGCATAAAATAAAAGTTCATTTTATATAAAAATGGGGGCACCAGTAAATAAAATAGATATATATTTGGAATCAGGTGACATTAGCACATCTCTAATGTCAGCCTGATTCATACCGAAAAAAACTGGTGACAGAAACCCTTTAAGATCAGGACCTATTTCTAAATTGCAGTCCCCAACCCAGTTAGACTTGTATGTGGTGCACAGTTGGTTGAGACTACAGAACACCTAAGCAAACTGTGGAACCATAGGTCCCATACAAGTGACTTGTGAATGCAAAAGTGGAGTAGCTACGTTGTTTACATGCCTAATCCTTTTTTCACAACATCTGCCTTGAGGAAGAGTTGGGTGCCCTCATACATATTAGACCACTGGCCAGTTCCTACAAAATTGTCAGGTTTGGATGAGTTTTATCTAATGCGTAAAGTGATGTTAAATGATGTAGGTCTTATTTTTGGCTGCTTATTTTCCCTGCACAAGTAACTACATGGTCCTCAAAATAAATGATACATTAATGTACCTATACCACCAGAGCATCACTCATAAAAGGGCACATGCATCAAACTGGTGTAAAGTAGATCTGGCTTAGTTGCCCTTGGCAACCAATCAGATTCCTCCTTTCATTTTGTCCAAAATGAAAGGAGGAATCTGAATGGTTGTTATGGGCAACTAAGCTGGTTCTACTTTACACCAGTTTGATAAAGGATCCCCAAAATGTTTTATGACCATTAGAGATGAGCGAACGTGCTCGAAACGAGCACTATACCGCTCGGCTCCCCTGCGCCCGCCCATGCGAGCGCAGGGGAGCCGAGCGGTACAGTGCTGGTTTCGAGCACGTTCGCTCATCTCTAATGACCATAAATGTTTTGTGGTATTTGTGCATCCAAGGGGCTGAAAAGCTGTAACTTTTATTTTCAGTGTTAGGTCACCCAAAAAGAGGTTGGCCACTTTCTGGTTACCATTGACTAATATGTATGTTAGATGATTAGATGTAACTTCTTCTGCTCCATTTTCTGTACTTCTGCATTGCCCCCTTGTTTGCAAAGTCTTTTGTGCTGTCCACACAGAGGTACTGTCCATAAAATGGCTGCTGATGGAGGGTCATGTGACCAGGCAGATCACCTCTATGTGATGTCTCCTCTATTCAAATACACTGCACTAGTACTGTTGGGGGTTTAGTGCAGGTGCAGTATGTTTGAATAATGGCGACATCACATGGAGTTGATTTGCCTGGTCACATAACCCTCCATCAGCGGCCATCTCATGGACAGGACCTCTGTGTGGACAGCACAGCAAGGGGGGCTGGCTAATGAAATATAGCTAATTGCATAGAATATAAACAAACACTATATTAGTAAATGCCATGTAGTCAAGTTAAAGGCATATTGGTCACAAGTAGCCAGAAAAAGGCCAACCCCTTTAACCATTTTTGTGACACTTGGGGCTCTTTCTATACCATTTTTATACTATTATTTTTGGTTGTTAGTTTTATTACGGGTAAATTGTGCAGAAAGCACAAACATATTTGCTATTCTTTTTCTTATTTTCAAACTTTTTTTTAAACATTTTAATTTAACAAAAACCCGCACAGCATTGCATTCTGTAAAGTGCGAAATTGTTTTTTTCCATTTGTTTCAGCTGTTTTAATATATACTTTGTATAGTATGAGCCGAGCAGAGGAGCCAACAGGGAACTAGAAAGAAAGTATATCAATCTGTTATATGTATTGTAGCCTAATGCAGTAGAGCGATATAAAACACCTCATCTCCAAGTTTTGTACTTAAAACAAGAATGGCAATGGAGCTCATTTCATCTTTCAGTAAATCCCTATTATTTTTATACTACTGAAAACCCAAGAAGAGCTCCTCGCTATTGTCTGAGAATAATTGTGTTTCTTTTTAAAAACAACTAGAAGCTGAGCTCGTATTTGGTCTCTGACTACATAGTTTATTTAATTTCTGGAATTTCCATAGCTTGGGGGGAGGGGGTTACTGGCTCTCCTTAAAAAGGTTTTCCAAGACTTTTTAACTGATGACCTAACCAGAGGATTGGTGGGGGTCCAACACCAGGGACCCCCATCGATCAGCAGTTTCAGAAGGTGCTCCAGTAAGCGCCGTGGCCTTCTCTCAGTTTACCAAGCATAGCGCCATACAATGGACAGCGGCTGTGTTTGGTATCAGCCCCACTTGAATGTGATGTCACTAGGGGAAACTGCAAGAAGGCTGTGGCACTTACATCAGCACTGGTACCATCTCAAACAGCAGATCGGCAGGGGTCCCGAGTGTTGGATCTCCAATAATCAGATACTGATGATCTATCCAGAGGTTAAACAGTCTTGGAAAACCCCTTTTAAGAAGACCAGCTGTGTATGGAGACTTAATGGCAGTACTGTGAAGCAACTGTCTGCGGATGCTTCTCTTTCTGTGGGACATAGTTTTTTGCATGAAATTTCCATAAAAATGTGCTTTCTGTGCTTTAACAATTTTGACAATCTCAATTGCAATCTGTGCGACTTCTCCCCACTCATGGCTGGTCTAAAAATGTTGGTGTGGTGTGGGCGGGGAAGCGGATGGGCTGGCAGGCTTGTCTATTTTACCATTTTCTACGCCTGTTTCAGGCATAGAAAAATGTCCAAATATAAAGCCTCATTCACACATCAGTGTTCCACAGCACACGTCCCCATTCATTTAAGGCGTCATTCACACGTCCGTGTGTGTTTTGCGCTCGGCAAGTTGCGGATCCGCAAAACACGGACACCGGCCATGTGCATTCCGCATTTTGCGGACCGGACATGGCCGGCTCTATAATAGAAATGCCTTTTCCGGCCGCAGACCGGAAGTGCGGATGCGGACGGCACACTGTGTGCCGTCCGCATCTTTTGCAGTGCCATTGAAAATGAATTTGTCCGCACCCGTTCTGCAAAATTGCGGAACGGATGTGGACCCATTTCCAGGACGTGTGAATGGACCCTTAATGTGTGTATTCAGACATCAGCATTTTAGCACGGTCCGTGGGTCAGTTTTTTTTAGCATGGATGCATGCTCTATTTTCTATCTATCACGCCCATTATAGTCTATGGGGCCGTGAAAATTAGAAAAAAAAATGCTCAGAAAATTATTTTTCAGCTGTGCTGTATCAGTGAAACACGGATGGCACACGGGCAGCAAAAAACGGACACAAGGACCCAACATGGATGCGTCACTGACAGCTGCATTTAGAACTGGGTACATTTAGAACCACCGCCAACTTAGAAGTCTATTAAGACTGCCGTCTAAAAACGACGGTCTTAAAGGGGTTGTCCCATAAAAAATATTCTACAGTTTCCAGACCAGCACCTGGATCTGAATACTTTTGTAATTGCATGTACTGTAATTAAAACTTTAGCACAGACACTTAGTTATTCAATAAAATGTATATGTATAGCGCCATCTGCTGTATGTTTTTTTCCTTATTTCTTTGTTCTTCTCACTGAGAAGACCACACATGCTCAGTTTCCTCCTTCAGCTGCCTCCTGAGCTGTGATAGGGAAAGCTGAAACATGCCCCCTTAGCTGCAGCAGAAAAGACACACCCCCTTTGATCTGCCAGCTTGATATAAATCTATCACAGCAATAAATGGAGAGGTCTCTGGATCCATGTGAGGTACAGGGATGGTTCTAGCTATGATTGTCATGTACTATATGATGACTGATTTTCAATTTTTACATTAGTCATGGGATAACCCCTTATATACTGAGCAAGTGACTGTAGTCTACAAAATACATATGTTTATGAAGAAATATAGTGCAAAAAACCTAACTCCTTATTCTCAAATACAGATATGATTTTACTGTCCTGGTGCTAGATCAGGTGAGTCCTTTTGAAAACCTGCTGGGCTTTCAGGTGCCAAAATGCCCCCATGCATGGGAGGTATATACAGTGGACAGTTTGACTAGGTTGTGGTTTACTTTTCTTATATTCTGTTCTACATTATTGATTTGTCAACTGATTTTAATATCTTTTCACTGTTCTAGTATAACGTGTGGGAGTCATGTTTGAGGTACTCTACATGATCAATCTCATATATTTCAAGCTGTAAAAAAGAGAAAATAGAATATGGTGCCAATTCAAGGTGAGTATGAATTCTAAGTGGAGGATTTTGCCTTGGTCTTTAGCATTATAGCACCATGATGCTGGATAAGCTACTTGAGACAATCCAGCAGGAACATTCAGATTCTGCATTGGAAGCCATATTCATTAACTCTGCACAACAACTGTCCCCGGGTTGTGAGTGGAATTGCAGCTTAGGCCTCTTCACTTCAGTGAAGCTGAGCTTCAATACCAGACACAAACCATGGACAGATATGGTGCTTCTTTCTGGATCCTTTACAATCCTTTTAATGATGACAATAAGTTTACCTCATAGCGATGTCGATGACGCTCTTCCACAAAATCTATATTTTCATACAGCTTTTCTAGAAATGAAAAAAAAAATTATTCAACCCCAAACTGGTCTTAGATGTATTTGTGCACATTCTTCATAAAATGTTATCTCTTGGAATGTCATACAAACAAAAGTGTGGCCAGCATCAGCCGAGACTATCCACCAATTACTAGAACCAAGTAGCCCAGACAAGATGATGGGAGACAAAGGAGCAGAACCATGTGCCTATGATATACCAGGATATAGGAATTATAGGGCGTAGTGCAAACACCAGTTACGCTGCACGTAATCAGATGATGGTGCAGCACAGGCCGGAGAAGACCGGGGAGAGCAACTTCTGCAGAGACCACCAAACATGTAGAGGAGCCGGGGCACAGAAGAGGAGTTTATATTTTAATCTGATCTGAGGTCTGATGGAGTTCTAGCAAGGAACTCTGACATTGTGGGCTGATATAAGGCCTGATGGGGGTGACATTGAGGGCTGATCTGAGGTCTGATGGGGGTCTGATACTGAGGGCTGATCTGAGGTCTGATGGGGGTCTGATACTGAGGGCTGATATAAGGTTTGATGGGGGTCTGATACTGAGGGCTGATATAAGGTCTGATGGGGGTCTGACATTGAAGATTGATCTGAGGTCTGATGGAGGTCTGACACTGAGGGCTGATCTGAGATCTGATGGGGGTCTGACATTGAGGGCTGATATAAGGTTTGATGGGGGTCTGATACTGAAGGCTGATCTGAGGTCTTATGGGGGTCTGACATGGAGGGCTGATATAAGGTCTGATATGGAGGTCTGATGTGATGTCCTGATATAAAGGTATGATGTGATGTCCTGATATGGGGGTCTGATCTGAGGATCTGATATGAGGTCTGATGAAATATATTTTTTTTCTTATTTTCCTCCTCTAAAACCTTGGACGTATCTTATCAGGTGCACCTTATAAAGCGAAAAATACAGTAAATGAAAAATGGAAGACGCAGATGCAATGTGCTTTTCACTGATACTTGATAGGAGATGTTGAGTGTTAGGGGGGAGTTCACATCACCATTATTCTTCCATTCTTCTGATCTGTCAGAAGAAGAGAAAAATAAAGGAAAAAAAAATGGATCCTATAAAAAAAAAAAAACAACTGATCCTGTGCATCAGTTATGGACATTTGCCATCTGTTTGAGCCAGAAAAAAAGTCCTGCAAGAATAAGGGCGCATTCACACGACCGTAGTATTGCGGGTCCGCATTATTGCTACGGTACCGCCCGGCGTGTGTTCTGCAACGTTTGGAACACACGGCCGGGCGCCCCATTGAAAATGCCTATACTTGTCCGCTATTTCGGCATAGATGCGGACCCATTCACACAGTAGTGTGAATGGGCCCTAAGTCTGGTAATTATGTTTACTCTTTATGGAGAGTCACTTTTCTGTTTTGTTGAGGTAAAAATGACACAAGGAAGAGCCGCCATATTGGTTGCCACTTATAAAATCGATTCCCTACTAATTGTAAAACTGGCACTTTGCTGTTGATTAGTAATATCAGTGGAGAACCTGAAAGATAATTACTACATGCGATAATTACTACATGCGGAGCTCCAGGTACAAAAAATGTTACTTCTGACCTTGACCTTATAGAAATGTAAGAACAACTAATACGCTGTTAGAGGTAGCCCCCCCCCCCCTTTCCCCAGTGGGATGGGACACAATGGACAATTTTGACATCTAGCTGATCTACTGGATATACAGTAGGTTACACCACTAGCCTTAGCCATGGCATTTAAGCCCTCTTCCGAATGCATGATATTAAAGCTCCCACTTAGCTTGATGAAACTGAACCCAATGCTTACAATAGATACACTGAAGCAGTTATGCATGTTATAATGTGTATGTATATTGTACATACTTAGGGTGGAGCTACTTGCTGTAAAAACAGTCTTCCGCTTCCCTAGTCGCATTGTTCCACCCATGTCTCCTGGGTTGTGTTCAGGCATGTCAATCACCTGCAAAAAACAAGCTACTTTTACATAAAAATCCAGAACATTAGATTAATCTGTTAAACATTCTATACTTAGATTATACTGAAAGGACATCTATACCCAAGAAACTGACGGACCTGTTGCGTGTGTACCTAAGGATAGGTCATTAAAGGGGTATTCCCATATGAGACAATGGGGGTATATTTATAGGAGAACGGAGCTGGGAATGTGGAGCTAGGACCAACTCTGTAGGAGATTGTATATATTCCTATTCATTGAGCTCCCTCTAGTGGCAGAATTACATGGAAAGGAGGGAGGGAGGAAGAGAAGGACTTGCATTTTACCCACTGAGCCTCATCAATTCAAATTTTAACTAAATTTGCATCTTTATAATTTTTCGTGGCTTTTCAATGAGGCACAATGGTTACAGGTAAATGTGTCTACCGCTCATGTAAACACTTATGCTGTATAATACAGTAAATTGTGTCTCTGTATTGAGTAGAAATAACTACACAGTCAAGGAGATGGCCTTTAGACACATTCACCAGGTATGTGTCTTGCGACCTTGCTGCCATGACCCATTCATGTCACATCTAAGGTGCCAGGAGGATTGAATGTATCCCCAGCCCCAACCATACAAATGTCAAGGCTTCACATCATAAATACTATACTCTTGATTCTTTATCCCCAGAGTTCGGTAGCAGTGCTAGTTTTATGGATCTCCTGCTAATTGAATTGCCCACAATCCTTCTCTCCTGTGACTGGGGGAGGAATGACACCTGATGGGATTTATAATATGGATTAAAAATATATGTTTTCAGCAGTCAGAAGGCTGTCAGTTGTCAGGTTTCTAGCTCCCTGTGAGATCAGATAGATGTAAACACCATCTGCTTCTGCTATGGAAACAATTCACTATTTATTTGTTGACTTTGTGAATAATACAGCATATGATTTATTCTGTGTGTTGCAAGGAACCCCTTTAGGACCGGCCTATTTAGTGCCTTTAGGACAAAGTACTTTTTTGCTTATTCCGGCAAGCCATAACTTTAATTTTTACTTTTCAATCGATGTAGTTGTATATGTGCTAGTTGTTTTGCGGGATAAGGCTACTTTCACACTAGCGTTTCTATTTTCCAGTATTGAGTTCCATCATAGGGTCTCAATACTGGAAAAAAACACTTCCATTTTGTCCCCATTCATTGTCAATGGGGACAAAACGTAACTGAACAGAAGGGAGTGCTCCAGAATGCCTTCTGTTCCATTCTCATACCGGAGAGCAGTATGCTGCGGTTTTCTTTCCATCATGGGATGCGGAGCAAAACAGATCCGTCATGACCCACAATCTTAACTCTGACACAATCTAACACAATAGAAAACGGATGCGTCCCCCATTGACTTTCAATGGAGTTCATGATGGATCCGTCTTGGCTATGTTAAAGATAATACAACCGAATCCATTCATAACGGATGCAAATGTTTGTATTATCAATAACGGAACCGTTTTTGATGAAACCTGCCAGATCCAGCAAAAACGCTAGTGTGAAAGTAGCCTTAGTTGTATTTTTCAGTTGAACCATTTTGGGGTATTTGAACTTAAAGGCTCACTGAGCTTTTTGAGCACACTTTTGATCAATAGAAATACATCAAAACATTTGATCCGTGGAGTGCAGAGACACCCACCAATACCTAGAATAAGGAGAAAGAAGCGCTTGCATATTGCGTTCTCTTTCTTCACCGCAGGGCAGGAAGCAATATGGAAATAAAAGGAGGTCTATGAGCCCATCTCAATTTCATCCTCCTCAGTGAGGAAAGAGAGCTTAATTTCTCTCTTCTTGAGCTAGGGATTGGTGGGGGTCTCAGCACTCTAACCCCCCTCCCCAATGAAAATTTTGAAATGTCTCTATGACATAAAAAATATTTACTGAAAACTCAGTGACCTTTTCAAATGATTAACTGGGGAATGGTAAAAAGCAGCAATTGTAATGTGTTTTTTAGGTTTAACTTTAGCACCATTCACTGGGCAGCATCAATAACATGTTATCTTATCTTCTTTGCACCATTACAATTAATGAGATTTTTGTAGGGTTTTACTTCTTTAGCACAATAAAGTACATGTATTTGAAAAAATCACTTGTTTCTGTGTCACTATATTCTGCGAGCCATGTTTTTTTTTTACATTTTTCCATTGCCAGAGTTGGGAGAGGGTTTGTTTCCAGACAAACTGTAGTTTTCATCAGTATCATTTTGGCTTACTTTCGACCTTTTTTTATCACTTTTTATTACAAATTTTGCGAGACAGCATGATTTTTCCACTGCTTTTTCTGTGTGGTATAACTGACATGTTTCCTTATATTCCTTCTATAGGTCAGTGTAATTACTCTACAGCCCTGATAAATTCTTTACAATATTTTACTACTTTTTGTTAGGAGACTAGATGAACAAAACAGCAGTTTGGACAATTTTTCCCCACCAGATGGGTTAAATAATGTGATGTAACTTTTATTTTTACACCTAAAGACTTTTTTAAAATTCATTCTACTATTTTAGTCTCACAAGGGAAAATGAATATGCAATCCTCCAATTGAAAAATGTAGGAAGTAAATCGCACTGCTACAATGGTTGATATTGGTGAGGCCTTGAGAAGTGAAAGATTCATAATTAAAGGGAATCTGTCAGCTCCGAAACACCCTCCAAACTAGAGTATGCAGTGTATAGTGTAAGTGACGTCGAGTCTGGTTATGTAATTTTTATTTTCATACTCACTACCATTCTGATGCTGTGCTCCCACAAACCTGCAGTAAAATGCACTCAGTGGACTCCGGTGCTCACTCACATAATGGAGAGGACTCAAAGAAGAGTCCTCTCAATGTATTTTACTGCAGGTCTGTGGGAGCACAGCGTCGGAATGGAAGTGAGTATGAAGATAAAACTTACATATTTGGATTCAGCATCACTTACACTATACACCACTTACTCAAGTTTAGGGAGTGTTTCGGAGATGATAGGTTCCCCTTAAGTTCTTTATTGGAGCAACACATTTCTGGAGCAGATCACTCTCAATCAGGTACAGTTATATCCTAGTCTTGATAAAGTTGTGCCTATTACCTGCACAGTTCTACCATTTTGGTTTACCTTTGTTCTTTTTTTTACCATTTGTTTGCGTATATTGCTGTATTCTACTGAAAGGTAGCCTATTAGACCCTGCCAACAATACATAAATTGTGTATTAATGTCTTTAATAAAATACTGGAAGGGGTTTATACCTCATCCAGATTGCTCAGATAAAAGGAATCCAGAAGGCTGTATGATTTCAGCAAAGTATAGTTTGTCAGAACTGGGTTATTCAGAATTTATTTATGGGCTGACTTTTTTTTTTTTGAATGGCAGGTAGGATTGGTAGAAGGACATACCATTCCACCCCACTCCAGTACAGCTATGTCCCCTAGCCTGACGAGTTCTCAGATGTAGTAACTGGGATTGTTACTGGGGAATAAATAGAGCCCTCAGACTGTCAGTCAGAGCCTTGAAGCTAGTAGACCTGTCTCTTGTAAAAAGTCTGATCTGCATGGAATTTGTACCTAGATGAGGTAGAAAGCTCTGTTTAGTTAGCGCCCAGATGGGCCAGGACTTTAATTTAATGTTTTTGTGTCATTCTGTTGCCGTGTCAACCCAAGTGATTGAACAACTTGGTTGTCCTGTATTTTGCTTGATGCTAAATAAACTGAAGAGGACTTTTAAAACTACTGAGTCATGTGACATCTGTCACCACTGGCCCTGTTCACACATGTAGATTCCTACAATAAATATTTGGCACCCAAAGGATGGGATTGTATTTGACCAGGTCAACAAAGAGAACCGAGTCTCTGAGTGTGACTTTTGACACACTGGCTTGTTTGTACGGGAAGATAGACATCTGTTTATTCCAAATGAACATGCCAATCCCCTAGTGTCAGGGTAATTAAGGGACAAATAATGTATTAGTCATGGTACTTCCCCTACTTCACTGTCAACAGTTAGATACAACCTTTTTAATGCATTTTATTTTGTTTTTGGGAGGGTGAACAAAATCCAACAATTTTGGCATTTTTCCTATGGCATTAGTAATTAGATAATGTTATGATATGGGCTGTTAGAGATGCGGCGGTACTAATTTAGAATTTTTATTATTGTTGTTTCAGTCCCATAGGCACAGAAGCTGCATTTTCCAAACCTGCAGGAAACAGCACAATTAACCACTTACTGTATATACAGTGGCATGGAAAAGTTTGGGCACTCCTGGTCAAAATTACTGGTACTGTGAACAGTTAAGCAAGATGAAGGTGACATGATCGTCAAAAAGCATGAAGTTAAAAATGAAACACATTTCACAACATTTTAAGCAATATCAGAGTATTATTTTGGTTTTGTACATTTTAGAGTGAAAAAGGGAAAGGACTACCTTGCAAAAGTATGGGAACCTAAGGAGATATCCAGACTCCTCTAACCTTGACTCAAAAACAGCAGCCATGGGTTCTTTTAAGCAGCTGCCTAACACTGTAAAAATGGTTGAGGCCCTCAAAAGCAGCATAAGGCTATAAGAACACAGCAAAGCATTTTCAGGTTGCCATTTCCTAAGTTTGAAATGTAATTAAGAAATGGCAGGAACAGTGGAGGTCAGGAGAAGGTCTGGAATACCAAGAAAAATGTCACAGACAGCTGTTCACAGGATTGACTGCAGAACCCCTGCTAGACTGCAAAACACTATCTTGAAGACTGCAGAAGTGGTACACTGTTCTACTGTTCAGTGACACCTGCACAAATATGGCCTTCATGGAAGAGTCATCAGAAGAAAACCTCTTCTGCATCCTAACCACAAAATTCAGCATCAGAAGTTTGCAAAAAAACATCTAAGCAAGCCTGATGCATTTTGGAAACATGTCCTGTGGACCAATAGGATTAAAATAGAACTCTTTGGCCTCAATGAGCAAAGATATGTTCGGAGAAAAAAGGGAGAATCTCTCCAACTATAAAGTATGAGGGTGGGTCAATCGTGCTTTGGGGTTGTGTTGCTGCCAATGGTACAGGGAACATTTCACAGGTAAAAGGAAGAATGGATTCAATGAAATTCCAGCAAATTCTGGAAGTAAACATACCACCAAATGTAAAAAAACAGCTGAAGTTAAAAAGAGGATGTGTTCTACAAATGGATAATGATCCTAAACTGACCTTATAATCCACAATAGACTACCTTAAAAGATGCAAGCTGAAGGTTTTACCATGGCTCTCGCAGTCCCCTGATCTGAATCACAATTTTTGATATGTCTCTATGAGATATCAAAAGTTGTTTGAAAAACTGTGTGAAAAGTTGTGACACTTTTACCCTCTTTTTTTTCTTAAAAAAAAAAAATACTCTTGATGCAGTGTTTTGAGCCAAAGCCTGAAGTGAATTCAGCAGGATGTAAAGTAGAAGTCCTTCCTTTTTATTTCTCATTCCTCTTTAACCACCTAACTGTTTTGCCCGAGACCAGCTTGGGCAGTGGGAAAAGTAGCTAACTGTGGAGGCGGGAGGGCTGCTTTAGATGCTGCTATCTCCTGACAGGTAGCAGCTAGAAACATGCAACTGGTCTTGTTTAAAAGATGACATTCCAGGCTTTCATACAAGACCAAAAGGTGACGAGTAAATGCACCCGCGCAAGATTACAGTGCAACATCAGAATGATGTCGGAGGAGCTAGGAGGGGACTTGAGGAGGAGGGGAGGTGCTGGGCTCTCACATAATGGGCGTGGCTGGGCTCCGCTCACTGGTAGGACCGCCCCTTGGGCTCTTTTCACAGCTCATTTGCATACATTTGCAATATTGTTTTCTTCAAAACTACAGCAGCCATAATTTACACACTGATATATTTCTGAAATGCTGTAGGAGACCTCCAATAACATGTAATTGGCTCTATAGGGATAATCCTGGTGACATAATCCCTTTAATTATGCACGTTCTTGCAAATGTATCAATGGTGTGATTTACTCTGTGCTCAGGAACAGTTTTTCAGCTGCTCCCTGTGACTGGGTTTCTCCTGGTAAATGGGTAAATCTGACATGTCACGCTGACAAGACAACAGATGCACAATGTTCTGACATAAAAATAGGCTCCAGTGTGATACCAGAGGACAGAATGTAAGAAGTAGAACGATTTAAAAGAATTGAGAAGTAGAGTAGAATGGTAGAACAATGGATAGAGGATTAAAAATAGACCAAAAAATCACCGCTTTCTTAACAGAATTGGAATAAAAATAACACAAAATTATTCTAAAGGTGCATTTAATTTTTCTCTTTATAGAAAAAAAACTCAAATGTTAACTTATGAATGATTAAATATATCAGCGATATAATAATGATATATCAGTATACAGGATAATCAGGATATATAGTGGTCTGGAAACACATGAGGTATACCCAAACAGGCATAATCACTGGAAAGTCCTGTAGCTGTTTGTTAGATACTTCTAGATAGGTGCTACAGTTAGATGATCATTATCAAAACTTTCTCCTATCTTGGCTGCTGCCCTTTCAATCACCGCAGGTACAGTTTTGGTAGTATCTGTATGCCCAAATGCCTTAAAGGGGTTATCCCATGATTAATGTAAAAATGAAAATCAGACATCATATAGAACATGACAATCTCTTTCTAACAAAGGTAAAACCAGCCCTGTACCTCACATGGGTCCAGAGATCTCCCCATTCACTATTAATTGCTATGCTAGATTTATATCAATCTAGCAGCTCCGAAGACGTGTCCTTTCTGCTGAAGCTTGCTCCCTATCATAACTCAGGCAGTTGAAGGATGGAACTGAGCACGTGCATCCAGCAGAAAAATACAAATAAGAAAAAATAAATAAGCAGGTGGCGCTACACATAGATTTTATTGAACAATTCAATAACTATACTAAATTTTGAATTACATGCAATTACAAAAGTATTCTTGGGACAACCCTCTGCCAGCATATTTGGATGTATGGGTTAAATAACTAAGCCCTGTTTTATTAAATAAAGTGAAATCCACGGTTTCCTAAGATTTAGGAAAGATGGCCTTTAAACTGACATTTGTTCTCTATTCAGTTAGTTCACTTTGTTCAGAGGAGACGGACAAATCTTCTAAAGTTAATCTCCAAAAGGGAATACGGCTGAGAATTTTGGAATTTACTTACTCGGAATACAGCTTTTATTTTTTAGAGCTTCAAATATCTAATGGCTGTTGTCTTGGAGTCTGCAAAATAACAATCACGACTGACAAAGATAAATACGCCTCAGTTAAAATTTTCAATATCCTGAGGGCAAAGGCGGAAAATTGGATACATCCGATTAACTTACAACTATGTATCTATAAGCGGCGTACAATTCACAGCATAAACCCCTGGATCTGCTCCTGCATAATCAATAAATAATAGCTGGAAAAACTATTTCTACCTCATATCTCATTTACAGAGAATACAACCAATGCAAAAATAAAATAAAAAAACACAACTGGGTAATTGTCTCCGAAAAATTAGATATAAATTGAAAAAATAACTGTTTCATGGCTGTATCAGGCCAAGAAATCATAACACATGGTTTGAAGTGTTACCACATTTACTTAAAGGCTATGTACACCTTTAGGGACATTTTTTTAAATTATTAAAAATCATTTTTTTAAATTGGTCTTTTTTAAAAATATGGAACCCTTTTTTCTGTACAGAGTTGAGATGCTCAAGTAGCAGCTTCTGGATTTTCTCTCTTTTGCATCAGCTGGGCAGCTGACGGGTTCCTTGTCTCTGCTCTCTCTAACTGATAAGAATGTGGCTAAAAGGGGTATTCTCATCTTGGACAATGGGGGCATATCGCTAGGATATGCCCCCATTGTCCTATAGGTGTGGGTCCCGCACCTACATCGAGAACGGGGCCCCCGAAGTGAAGAAGTGCGCACCGCGCAAGCGCAGCCCACTCTCCATTCACTTCTATGGGCCGCCGCAAATAGCCGAGCGCTGGCTCGGCTATCTCCGTCGGCTCCATAGAAATGAATGGGAGCGCACTGCGCATGCACGGCCACCACTCCCATTCATTTCTATGGAGCCGACGGAGATAGCCGAGCCAGCGCTCGGCTATTTGCGGCAGCCCCATAGAAGTGAATGGAGAGCGGGCTGCACTTGCGTGGTGCGCACTTCTTCACTTTGGGGGCCCCGTTCTCGTTATAGGTGCGGGTCCCAGCGGCGGGACCCGCACCTATAGGACAATGGGGGCATATCCTAGCGATATGCCCCCATTGTCCAAGATGAGAATACCCCTTTAAATAAGTGTTTATGAACTCTCAGTAGTTTAGAGATAAGGCTAATTAGATGACCGGCACAAAGTGAAAGTGAAAGTACCAGTTACACAGTTAGAAAAACAGTTAACTCTTTGGGCTCATGCACACAAACGTATTTTGTTTCTGTTTTTTTTTTTTTTTTTTGCGGCCCTTATACGGAACCGTTCACTTCCATCGGCAATGGGTCCGCAAAAAAAAAAATGGAATTACATGTGCATTCTGTTTCCGTACGTCTGCATGGCCGTTCTGCAAAACGAATAGAAAATGTCCTATTCTTGTCCGTTTTGTGGACAAGGATAGGCATTGTTACAATGGATCTGCAAAAAAAAAACGATGCAATATGGATGTCACATGAAAGCCATCTATATTTTTCCCGGATCCATGTTTTGTGGACCGCAAAATACAAACGGTCATGTGCATGTGCCCTTTGTGACTTGAGCCCTTTAATAAAGGCCAATTGAAAATATGATTTTTACCCAAAAATGAGTAGAATGCAACCATAAACAAAAATTGCCTCCAAAGGTTTACATAACCTTAAAAGGCTTGACGAGCCCTCACAGGTATTTTTGATCGCTCCAATGCATCTATAATGTAGAATGAAGCAACTTTTACATTACCCCTATGTGTATGTACTTGTTACAGACTACCAGGCTCTATGCAGTTTGATCCTGCAATCATGCATGTACAGTACATATGCTGGCAGCAATAAGACAGATGGAAGGGAGTATGAATACACAATCAGACTACATAGAGTTTACTTGTAGTCTGTTACCATGGAGATGGAAGAAAGTTAAACACTCACACCACTTTTATTTAAAATGCAGACCTCTTCCGAAATAGCTGAAGCCATACACATTACATTAATGCTAGCTGCACCCTAGAATTTCAACGGTAACTAATATGTCTAGCCTGCTTAAAGGACCCATCAGCAGATTTGTACCTATGACACTGGCTGACCTGTTACATGTGCGCTTGGCAGCTGAAGGCATCTGTGTTGGTCCCATGTTCATACGGTATGTGCCCACATTGCTGCCTAGCCAATGGAGAAGTTGCATGGTCTCATACTGGTGACACACCACCTAAGCAGCACAGATTGAAACCCGCTAGTTATTGTGAGATATGTGTAATGAAAGAAGCAATGTTCAACATGAATAACTATGTTGTAGTTCAAATTATGGTATTATTGCATTATAAACTAGTTATAAAACGTTAATATTGCAATATCTTAAGATAACAAGTGGGTTTCAGCCAATGCCACTGCGGTTTATGAGGCAATGTTGTAGACGGCAGTTCACCAGTGTAAAGACAAGCAAGCATAGGATGAAGAGGTGAGTTGTCTATTTGAATAATAGGAGAGATCAGTGACAAAGCTTTTCTTTACATTTTTTATACATCTATATTTGGAGAATAAGCGTGGGTTCACATCACCGTTTAAGGCTACTTTCACACTTGTGTTGTTGTTTTCTGGTATTGAGATACGGCAGAGGATCTCAATATTGGAAGAAAAAAAACATTTCTGTTTAGTCCTCATGCATTCTGAATGGAAAGAGATCCGATCAAGATGCATCAGGATGTCTTCTATTCTGGCAGCATTCCGTTTTGTGACCGGATACAAAACCACTGCAAGCTGTTGTTTTGTGTCTGGTCATAACAACAGGAAAAAAAAATCTGTCACCCATTTACTTTCAATGTATTTAGTCACAGATCCATTTTTTTTTTTCCATTTTGATTTCACAGAACCGCATCCTAACAGAACGTGCATCCTGATGTGCAAAATAAAAACGGATATGTTTAACTCCTGTGTTAAGATCCTCTGGCGGATCTCAATACCGAAATTAACAACGCAAGTGTGAAAGTAGCCTAATTTTCCATTCTTCTGATCTGTCAGAAGAATAGAACAATTAAAAAAAAATATTTTGAGCATCATTTATGCTCATTTGCCAGCAGATTGCACTTAAAATAACTGATCCAACTTTTTTTGAGCATCAGTTATGATCAGTTTGTGTTTCTCCCGTTAAAAGAACCTTAATGTCTGCGTTTCTCTTTTTTGAAGACAAGTTCCCTTGCAAGTCCTAACAACACAGTGAAAAACACCGGCTGCCTAATAACAAGCCTTCAGAAGTAGTAAATAGCTATTCTGTGCAACATATAATATAGGAAAACTGCATGTTCTTCCTGTCACCATTCACCCATATCAAACAGGCATCTATCCACAGCCTTCTATTCCAGTGATCTTTCAATGATTTTCCTGTCAGGAACTGTAGACCTGAAAACTTTCTTTCCATTCTTCAATGCCTGTGACACTGGAGGGTACACGTGTAAGACTCTGGGATTGTCGGATT
This sequence comes from Rhinella marina, assembly GCA_900303285.1. NCBI lineage: Eukaryota > Metazoa > Chordata > Amphibia > Anura > Bufonidae > Rhinella > Rhinella marina. The sequence goes on from ONZH01028599.1 coordinate 85,196, forward strand.
CAGTTAAAATACTCATTTGGATCAGTCTTTACTGAGAAGATCCAATACTCTCTTACTCTGCTTCATATGTACTTTTGTTGTAATGATGCTTGTATCAGCTTGACAATACATCTAATACAAGAACTTCACAATCTACCACCAAAAGTTACCAAAACCCTGATGGACCCAAATAGTAAAAAAAAAACACACATCCTTTTTGATATGATGGATGATCATATCATAGGTTCATTATAAACAGAAGCCATGGAGCTATTTCATACACTTATTAACAAAAGATCTGCAGATGATCACATTTTCAAGCACCTATCTCCAATCTATGGCATGTCGGATGGCCATAAAAGCCAGATTGAAGCCAAATTTTTTTAGCCATATGAAACCTCAAAAGTCAGATCAAGTCATGTGGGATGATTGTGCGATGCCTCCTGTTTATCAATGTGCCACTTATTGCCACTTGTCGCAAACTGAGAGGGAGTCCTTGATTTATCACTCCGTCAGATCACTGCATCTAGGCCAAGATGTTTGCACTGTTTAAATTTGTGTGTCCAGGTGGTTGAAAGAACGATGGAGTGGAATGACAGCAAGAAGTGCACAGAGGCGAACATCTACACAGATGGATTGTTTGACTAGAAGAATGTTGTGTAGTGCAAGTGACATTGGATGTCACATCCCAAGCCTAGGGTGACAAACAGTGTCTACACAAACCATCAGAAGACATTTGAACGACATTGGACTACTAGCCATATGTCCATCTACAGATGTTTCATTGAACTCATGCCACTCCTCACAAAGGCTATCATGGTGCACAGCAAAACAACAATGGAAGTTGGAGTGGAGGTCTATCATCTTCAGCTATGAGTCCTGCTTTTGTCTCAGACAAAATGATAGCTGGATATTGGTCTGGAGACCACTTCAGCAACGTCATCAAGAGGCCTTCACAAGGGCACGTCACACCGGTCCTACTCCTGGGATTATGGTCTTTGAAGGCATAATGTATGGTAGCTGAACCACGCTAGTCTTGCAGGTACAGTAACAGCTTTGCATTACAGTTATTCTGTCATGGCTGTACAATAATTTCTCTAAAGTGTCCCAGAAACAATTTTTTCCAAAGGACAATGCCAGAGCCCATGTTGCTTATGCTACTATGAGCAGCATAAATAAGCTACAATGGCGTGCAGTGTCTCTGGATTTTTTTCCCATCATGCACATCTAGAGCGTCATTGGTCGGCAATTGCAAAGGGAGCTGCCAGCAGCGGATCTTGATGATTTGTGTGCACATGGGCATTCAGTGCGGCAGGACATTCCTCAGACAACCAATAATAATAACCTCATTCATAACATACCAAGGTGTGTAAGTGCATGTAATTCTGCACGTGCCACTCATACTTGATACTAAATAAATGGAGAGGTTTTGAATATTTTTTCCATTTCTTTTACAATTTGCATATCATATTATCGATACTGTGATTTCCATAAACTGACAGTGTATCAATTTTTAATGGTCATTTTTTTCTTTGTCTTGTGAGTGTACCCTTAGGCCCTATTCACACGACCGTATGAATGGGGCCGTATCTATCCGCAAAAATGCGGGAATAGATGCGGCCCCATTCACCTCTATGGGGCCGGGAGCCGCGGCACTCTCTGATCCATGTGCACGAAACTCCTAGAGTACGATCAATCACGAGAAAATCCACCTTTATAAAAAGTGATGATTACGATTAAGACCTTGTGTTGAAACACGTAAACCAGTTCAGTGGTTTTGTGCCTGTATCACTTTTTCATTAGTTCAAATAAAGATGAATTTTACTGGTGATCGATCGCCTGGAAATTCATCCATTGTAGAGAAATTTAAATGATACAGAACTGATCTATGCACCGACAAATTTAGACATAAGACTTTGCAAAATTACATAATTTAATAAAACTGTGCAAACAACTTTAAAGGCTATGTACATATTTGGGGGCATTTTATTATTATTATTATTATTATTATTATTATTATTTTTGCATTGTACTCATTTTGAGCTAAAAATAATTTTTAAATTGGTCTTTATTAAAAATGTTGCTTCCTTTTTTCTGTACAGAGCTGATATGCTCTAGTAGCACCCTTTGGATTTTATGTCTTTTCCATCAGACCAGGAGCTAACGGACTCCTTATCTCGGCTCTCTGACGTTATAAACAACATTATAGCTCAGTTCTTATCTTAATGATAAGAATGTGGCCTAAATAGGTGTTTATGACTTCTCAGTAATAAACTGAGAAGGTTTATTAGATGACCGTCACAAAGTGAAAGTACCAGTCGCACAGCAAGAAAAACAGTTAACCCTTTGTGACAGAAATGTTCAACATTTTTAATAAGGGCCAATCGAAAAAATAATTTTTAGCCAAAAATGAGTAAAATACAATCATAAAAAAATTGCCTCCAAAGGTGTACACAGCCTTTAAATAATATTATTTTAAGAACTAAACGGTCAGCCTAAGCAATGTAAAGTACTAAGGCTATTATTTCCATACTGCATATAATCCCCTATCTCAAATGTTACACTCCCTATGCGCTTCTCCGTAGTCTAGCATTTTCCTCATTATTTCTGTACTGCTCTACATCTTCTACTAGAGATTTACTGGTTTAGCCAATGTATTTGAACTCTGCATCAGTGATAATCTGCTCAATGTGTGCCAGCAAACTCTGAATATCTCACAGATTTCAGCAAGCGTGCAGAGAAAACTATATTTGGGCTAAAAGGACGTTGTCGAATTTGGAAAGAAATTCTGGCGTGAAGTCACTTGATGAGTTTTCTCCAAAAAATAACTGGGGTATAAACATAGTAAACAACAGCTTAGTCTTGTATGTATACTAATACACAGAGAACATCAATTCCTGAATTTAAATAATGCACGTTGGAAGTGGACGATCTCCAACAACAACCAAGACTTGAAAATCCTGGCCATCGAAGTACTGCAATTCTATGGGAACAGACTGAAATGATAACTTATTGAACCTTTACATTGTACTTGTATGGAAGTCTACATGACCACTTACTAAGACTTACATGTCTGTCTTAGTACCTACTTGCGTTCCCCATGTAATAACAATTCTGGAGCATCTATTCCTATGACTCTATGATATGCCATTCCCATGATATTCCCGTTTAGTTTAAAGGGGTTGTCGGGGTTCAGAGGTGAACCTGGACATACCCAGAATTTCACCCAGGCAGCCTGTCTGACAAGAGCATCAGAGCATGAAATGCTCCGATGCTCTCCTTTGCCCTGCGCTAAATCGTACAGGGCAAAGGCATTTTGTCCAGTTCCGGTAACAACCGGGCTCTGCCAGACGGAGGCTTCCATCCAGCCGTGAGCCCGGTGACGTCACCGGCACTGATGGGAGGGCTTTAGCGCTGCCCTAGCCTGTAAAACGGCTAGGGCATCGGAAAAGCCGGCTCAGAGCCGGTGAAGTCACCGAACACACTGCTGGGTGGAAGCTTCTGCCCGGCAGTCTGTTATTGTAAATAAAAGAGCCATTGCCCTGCGATCCTGCACAGGTCAAGGGAGCGCATTGAGCATGACATGCTCCGATGCTGTTGTCAGGCAGGTTGCCTGGGTGAAAATGTGAGTATGTCCAGGTTCAGAGCTGAACAACCCCTTTAAATAAAAACTTTGGAAAAAGTTATTTTTTTTCTTTTCATCGCCATATTCTGCCTATTTTTAATATAGTTATGTCTACAGAGCTTTGTGATCGCTCATTTTTTGCATCACGATCTGTAGCTTTTACTGATACCATTTTGGGGTTTGTATGACTTTCTGATTACTTTTTATAAATATTTTTGTGGTAGGTAAAGTGATGAAAAAATGGCAAATCTGCCATTTAGATTTTTTTTTACGCCATTCACCATATGGGAATTGTTGATATATATATATTTTAGCCCAGGTGTTTTTGGATGCGGTGACACCTATGATGTTTATTTTTTTTATTGCTTATTTTTATTTTAGGGAAAATGGGTGATTTGAATTGTTATATTTTTTTAGGCTCCCAACATGCAATCATTCTATTGCAATTTGTATAAAGAAATTACATTTTATCCATTAAAATATACAAAGATCGGTATATTCCAATACAGTGCTGCCACCTGCAGAATATACCAATAATATTCCTATACATCATCTTATTACTGCAATCAAACACCTTCCTCGATCTCAGCCTGGGGAAGATGTTCTTGCCCAGCAAGCATGCGCTTCCAGTTTTTGGCCTTTCAGACGCCGTGTTCACATTTGACCACAGCATCTGAGGGGTTACATATCTGTGGTCGGCATTACCGATGATTGCAGACATTAGCCCTGGGTGACTGCTGTTCGAAACAGCAGGCACCCGGAGCATGCGTCATCTTTCAAGAACCAACATCTGATGTACATTTAGCTTTGCAAGGTGTCAAACTACCAGGGACATTTTCATTTGAAGAAAATATTTATTCTCTAATTTTCTTTTGTGTAAGCCTAGGGGAGGGGGGCGTCTTATGGTCAGGTGTGTCTTATAGTCCAAAAAATATGGTAAGTGTTGATGTTACTTTAAACACAGAGCACTATGGATCTGTTCTTTTCACCAGAAAATAGATTACTGTGTATGCGATATACTATGACGACAGTAAGGTATGGCCACAGGTGGAGTATACAATGTGAAGGATTAACAAAGTAGATTGTGAAAATAGAGACTTTCACAAAACTCATCCACATGCTGTGGACATTTCTCACAAGAACTGCACATACCGTACAGTAACTTGACAGGCGGTGCCGATTTTAAACCCACAGTATGTCACTTAGGGTTGTGGATTTCTGCTGCAGAGTCCACCCTTTACAATGTGGACATTGCTTCTGCAAAATACTGGGAGATTCACTGTAGATTGTCCTCTATAGAAAATCCACAGCAGCCCCGCCATGTGTGCCTATACCCTTACGGTAAAGTACGTATCACATATGTGTTTGGGAATTTGTAAAGATCTCATTGATTCTGATGATGTTTCTGCAGCATAATTCTAAAGGTCTCTAATACTAGTTAAATAAAAGTGAATCAGTGGGTGACTGGTGGACGTCCAACAGCGGAAACCTCATGATCATCAGAAAGGAACCCATCACCACAGTACCTAAGAGGTCTATATTTGATACTGTGGCTTACCTCTAGTTCACTCCCATTCATTTGAATGGAGCTGGACTGTAGTACCAGACACAACTGCACACACATGGACAGCACTGCTTTTCTTCTGCTGAACAGAGGGGTTTCCAAAGTCATAAACCCATGCATTGACGGCCTTACTGTATATACAGCCTTAGTGTATTTTAAGGAGATTGATATTGACAATCTATCCTTAGGACTGATGAATAGTAAATGTAAAGAAATCACTCACCACTGGATTCTTTGTCTTTGGGTCAAATTCTGTAGAGTTTGCATCTGCACAAGACAGAAATCCAGATTAAAAACAATCTGTGGACTACGCCGTAGCTTTAGACCCTAAGAAGTTGTAGGTTATTTAGGAGGTTTCATAAACCTCATACTGTAGATTATACAAAATTCTGTTCTCTGAAGTGAGCGCATCCCTCATTATTCCCTACAAATAACTTTTATCACCTATCCATAAGAAACAAATGTTAGACTGCCGTCAGCACCACTGTTTAGGCCCCCCAATCATTAGTACAAGGACTCTCCTTTTTCACCACTGCATCAATGCTGAGAATTGGGAAGCAATGGAAAATATGTTGGCGCTGAAGAAAAACAAAAATCGAAATATTAAAAAGATTGGAATTTTACGCTTTAAAAGGTTTGTCCCAACAATAGGTTTGTCCCAACATCCAGAATATAGGGGCTAAGTATCTGATGAGTGGTCCTTCACTGATCACAAGAATGAAGTGCTCGGCAGTGGTGTACATAGAGACTTAAGGGCCCCATAGCAAGGATCAAACCAGGCCAAGTTTTCACCTCCAGTAGAAGAGGAGATAATACCAACTAAGACTGGGCCCCCTCTTGCCCTGGGCCCCATAGCAGTCGCCTGGTCTTCCGCTACGGTAGTTACACCCCTGGTGCTGGGCTGAATGGAGTGGTGGTCACACATGGGGCTGCCAAAGAGAAGCTAAGTACAGCATGGCATGTATGAATGACCACCACTACATCCATGGGTGGTCCCAACAGTCTGACCCCCACAATCAGATACTAGTTGCCTATCCTGTGGATAGGGAATAAGTTGTTATAGCAGAGCATCCCTTTCAGGGTGAATTTACAATGTGGAGCATTTGTTGCAGAAATATATACTGTCTCATTAATCTATGCTTGCATAAATCCATGTTTTTGCTGCCAAACCCTATTCAGATTTCAACAACCAAAGCAGAGGTCGCCCATCGCTTCATTTCAACATTATATTAATTTAGTGTCACTTTACTGAACTATTCTAATGACTGTAGAGTATGTTTTCAAGGAACTGAACAAAGTACGTAATGCTCTAATGTGTGTGATGGATGTCTTCTTCTATTATATTTGACAGCTCTACTTATCTGAATTTTGCACAAATGTCAAGTACATCTAAGGATGATTAGAGGGCAGGAGCAGTTCTAGAGATAAATGTTTTGACTGATTTAGACATATAACACCTAAACGATGTGTTGAGCAACCAGGATACACAGCCTACAAAATCATGAAAAGGTCTCAACACGAAAATGTGCTAAAACGGTATACAATCTTTATTAATCACAATAATCACAAATACATATAAAAACACAATTAACCATGATGGCGGGAATAGCATAAAAAAGCAGCAGATACACTGGTATAAAAAGAGTTACATCCATAGCATGTTGTCAAGCCACATTCTAGATACATCAAAGATAAAGTGCATAGTGCCAAAGTACAACATGAGCGTACATAAAATGTGGCATATAGACACTGAAAATGAACAGAGTTGTAATTACCAACCAGTGGGTCCGCACCTTGTCACCCCAACGTACGTTTCGCACTGTTGCTTCCTCAGGGAGTCTGATACTGCATGGAATTCAATCCTATTTATATCCCCCATGTTTAATCCACAAATAATCCACCTGTGTGTATTCATTCAATATGCGTTCCAAAGTGGAGCGCATGAGGTCATTTCCTATAGAGCCGGAAGTGTCTCATGCACCGATTTTCCGTCAAAAAAATATCAGTGTCCCTAGTTAAATGTATTACTATTCATCCTACATAATAACACGCGCTGCCATTTTTAGAAAAATCTTATTCCCCATCTATCAGTAAAGAATGGGAAGGTTCTCCATCCACCGCTCGAACTCTCACGATACGCGAGACGACGCGAAATCACGTGACCGCCGTTGCGTTCCACAGTGGAACGCAACAAACGGAATAGCCGGCCGGCTTTACACATCAATGCCACAGATATTCTATCACCATCGCTGGATTCATATTAGCCATAGCTCTTATCCACCCTCATATTCTAACCATAAAATATGGTGCAATCATATGAACTGATCAATGAAAAATGTGTTTAGTGTAATTTTTTTGCACCATTCCACTTTTTGCAGTTACCTACCAAATTATACTTTTGCTGTTATCCGCTGTTAAAAAAAAATAGCATACAATGTAGTGGTATATATAGGCAGGAGCCTAGGAGGAATACTACTGAGGTTTTTTGCCAGACAAAATCCTCTCACTGATTACAAGCATGTGGCTTGACTGGTAAGGTTACTGCCTCCCAAACAGCAGGTCCTGAGTTTAAGACCAGGCAGAGATAGTCTAAAAAAGAAAAATAAAAGTTTCCGAGATTTAAATACTGATGACATATCCTCTGGATAGATCATCAGTATCTAAATGGTGAAGGTCCAACACATGGGACCCCCACCAATCAACTGTTTAAAAAGGTACCGTTGCTCCAGTGAGTGCTGCAGCCTTCTCCATGCTCACCAGGCACAGCGCCATACACTGATTGGTAGATAGGGGTTCCGGATGTTAGACCTCCACCAGTCAGATACTGATGACCTAGCCAGCGGAAATTTTTATTGCTGTTTTTTCCAGATTGTCTCTGTCTGGTCTTGAACTTAGGACCTGCTGTTTGGGAGGCAGTAACCTTACCAGTTAAAGGGGTTAGCTCTAAACCCAGACATATCCCCATCTTTACCCCTCTGGCCCCCCTGACATGAATCATGCAGGGCAAAGGCATTTTTAGGAGATCCGGTGACATACTAGGCTCTCCATAGGGACTGTTAGGCGGAAGCTTCCACCCAGCAGTGAGCCTGGTAATGTCACCGACATTAATGGACGACTTTAGCGCTGCTATAGCCTGTAAAACGGAAGCCTTCTTCCAGCAGTCTGCCAGTGTAAACAAAAAAGCCCTTGCCCTGCGTTGGAGAGCATTGGAGCATTTCACTCAAATCAGGGGGGCCGAATCGGTGAAGATGGACATATATCCGGGTTCAGCTCTGAACCCAAACAACCCCTTTAAGTTACATGATTCTCTGTAATCAGTGAAAGGATGGGACCTGCACCTATCAGACAACAGGGGCATATCCTAGCAATATGCCCCCATTGTATGTGATGGGAATAACCCTTTAAGTTGGACATCAACATTAGATGAATGTCAGACCTGCTGATTTCAGCAAGGGGGTGTCGGGACAAAAAAAAAAGAAAGGGCAGCTGGATTGCCTGATTCTTTAGTTATTGCGAGAGAAAAGCCACTGCCATTTAATACATATGCACGACTGACCGTGCCAAATATACGTGTGAATCGGGGATAGGGATGGGCTGGAGGTATAGCTGTCAGCCAAATGAGCATTCGACCAACAGCTATCTAATGTCTATGGCCAGTTGTAGATTGACACAACATGCCATTTCTCATCTCAGTCTGTGCTATTAATCAGATTAGTTACTAATAAACATAAGTAAAGAACGTCATTCACTCTCTGTATATTCATTCAATTCTCCTGATTTTGTATTGTTACATTTTTTGCTAGACTGCTATAAATATAAACTTTTCTTTTTACAAAGAAAAAACACATCGGAAACAGATAAAACTATGAAGCCTTAACACAATGCTTCATACAGTAAAACTGACAGAAGGAATCCTGGACTCCATTTCACTTTCTCTCACCCCATGAAACAATACAAATACAAATACTCACCTTTCCAGTTCAAACAATTTCTTGCAAATTCCACTACGGCCAACTGCATCCCCAAGCATACACCTAAAACATAAAGCAACAGTTACAAAGATACCGTAGAGCAATTTTTGTATTAAAGTGGCAGTGTACTTAGAGAAAACGGCATCGAGCCAATAGCTGAGACCCCTGCCGATTACTGGAAAAAGGCCAGAAAACTGCTCACATGGCATGCTCCTTCCCATCAAGGAGGAGATAAAAGCAAGATGGACTCAATGGAAAGTCTATGGGCTGACTGTAATGTGAGCACTCTATTCTTATTCTAGCGATTGCTGGTGGTCTCAGCGCAGCTCACTGATTAGGCTACTTTCACCTCTGCGACTTTGCTGGATCCGTCATGGATCAGCAAAAACACTTCCGTCATTATGATAAAACCGCCTGCATCCGGTTGTATTATCTCTAAAATAGCCAAGACGGATCCGGTACTAAAACCACTGTAAGTCAATGGGGGATGGATCCGTTTTCTTTTCTGTCAGAGAAAACGGATCTGTCACCATTGACTTACATTGTGAGTCATGACGGATGCATCTCGCTCCACATCCCAGGACGAACTTAAAAACGCTGCTTGCAGCGCTTTTGTGTGCGTCATGGGAACGCAATAAAACCGAACGTAATGCGTTCTAGAGCACTCTGTTCCCTTCAGTTCAGTTTTGTCCCCATTGACAATGGTGGTGCCATTAGCTCTTTTTATAGAGAGATTTATGCCTGATAACTGTCCCACTAATCTTCTCATGTGAATGGGCCCTAAATCACACACTAGATAAAGTAAAAGTAAATATGAACTCTCATTAGAAAAGCATTTGAAGGGGTTGTCTCACCTCAGTATATGACATTTATCTTGTAGAGAAAGTTAATACAAGGCACTTACTAATGTATTATAATTATCCATAATTGTCCATAACTGCTTCCTTTTCTGCCTGGATTCATTTTTCCATCACATTATACCAGGGGCGGAGCGGCCATAGACCTTACAGGGAAATTTCCCGGTGAGCCGATGCCCAGGGGGCCACCTGAGCCCTTCTCATGGCCGGCCAGTGGAAGTTTTTGGGGATATATTTTGTGCTGTTGGCAGTATTTTGTGATGGACTGTGGTATTTGGCTCTGTTGGGGAGGTATAATGTGCCACAATATGGTATCGCTGGCCCTGCCTTCCATCAATTTGGACCCAACTACAAAACAGGGCCACTTTTAGTATTTTTTCCGGGGCCACTTTTAGTATTTTTTCCAGGGCCACTTTAAGTTCCCAGTACACCCCTGCATTATACACTGCTTGTTTCCAGGGGTTCCGGTGGCCAAGATGGGACCTGCTGAGCATGAGTGCCTATGCACAGTCTCGGCCACCAATGAGACCAACACTTTTTCCTATAGTGTGCAAACAGTACCGCCGATGCTGGATTCCAGGGTGGTTATAACCCCTGGATACAAGCAGTGTATAATGTGATGGAAAAATGAATGGAGCCAGCAAAGGAAGCAATATGGACAATCACAATACATTAGTAAGTGCCTTGTATTAACCTTCTCTACATGATAAATGGCATTTGATGGACTGAGACAACCCCTTTAATATAAAGCATAATTGTAGCTCACAGCAATGTTTGTGTTCCATAACCTCATCACCTCTGTAAACTGCATTTCCTGATCTTTACTCAATGCAGAAAACTAAATCTCTCAACTAGCTCTTGTTCTTTTAAAAGGAAAAAAAGAAAAAAAATAAGAAACAAGACTTAATTGTTCTTCTTTACTAGGTCAGTCAATTGTTCGCTCTTACCCTGACTTCTAACAAGAAATCTGCTTCTCTTTGAACTGTATTATTTATCTCACAGACACGCTAATGGCCATGAATCTCAGCGGCACATCGCTGTCTTCTCACATCTATTCCACTTGTCCAGATCTTTTTTTTTTTTTTACATTTCTGAAGTCTGTTAAAGACCAGGGTTATGCTGCCCCAACAGAAGGGTACAATTAAGTAATTCCAGCGCTGGGTCACTTACTGTTTTATATTGTATCATTTTTTTTTTAACTGGAGCGACAGCTTAGTGCAATGTTGTCAGATTCATCATCGCCCTGATACCTTTGCTGACTGACAGCGTTCTCCCTATACTGCTCATAGGGAAAAGTCTACCAATCAGCAAAGTGTGTTCAGAGGAATCAGCAGCTCAACAGGGGACTCCAGTGTTTGGCTTCTGTTGCAGCTGATATGCAGTGACTTTATGAAAGTACTGTAAGTGACCCAGCGCCAAAATCAGGCTATCTGTCACTATTTTATGCTGCCCTCAGATAGGCATCATAAACCTGACACATATACCAAGAGCGCCGTATATATATAGGGCGTTACACGTCTGCGCGCGTATGGAGTGGGCCTCTGCAGCAGGCTCGCTCCATACACGGCGGTTGCTGGTTGTATCATATAGCCCGCACCGGCCCGCACTGACTGCGATTGCGCCACCCCTGTCATTTAACCTCTTAAGTGCCACGATCAACACTGATCGCGGCACCTGTGAGTGAAGGCAGAGGGATTTGGCTCCCTCTTCCTTACGATTGGGGCCCCAGCAGTGCAATCACGGGGCTCCGATTGGTTGCCATGGCATCCTGGACACTGCTAAAGCGATCCAGGCCTGTCATGGCTTTCTCCATACTGAGCTATTTACGAGGCATAGCTCAGAATGAAGGGAGTAAAAATCCTATTCACCCTAAGGCCCCTTTCACACGGGCAAGATTTCATCGCGGGTGCAATGCGTTATGTGAACGCATTGCACCCGCACTGAATCCTGACCCATTCATTTCAATGGGGCTTTTCACATGAGCAATGTTTTTTACGCATCAGTTCGCCGTTGCGTGAAAATCGCAGCATGTTCTATATTCTGCGTTTTTCACGCAGCCCTGGCCCCATTGAAGTGAATGGGGCTGCATGAATAATGCACTGCATCCGGATGCAATGCGTGATTCACTGATAGTTGCTAAGAGATGTTGTTTGTAAACATTCAGTTTTTTATCACGCGCGTGAAAAACGCATTAAAACGCTTCTCACCAGCGCGGAAAAAACTGAACAAACGTATGCAATCGCAGTCAAAACTGACTGCGATTGCGTGCGGATTGGTGCGGATGCGTGCAGATTTTCCGGAACGCATCCGGACTGAATCCGTGACGCCCGTGTGAAAGAGGCCTAATTTTTTTTAAGTGAAATATATAAATCCACCATGAAAAAAATTATGAAAATGACAGTGTAAATAAGAATAAAAAATAAAAAAAATAATTTTTATTTTTTATTCTTATTTACACTGTCATTTTCATAATTTTTTTCATCTCCTTTTTTGATTGTTATTTCTCACTGTTTATCACTTTTCTTTGATCTTATATTTATATTTTCGTTGGTTTCCATTCATATACTAATATGTTGTATGTCTATGCACCCTCTTTCCCATAGTGCCTATAGTGTGGCCGATCTCTTCTTTCCTCTTTTTACAAACGAGGTTGGGCTCCGATCGTGGTAATGGATAGCGCATGCGCGTACGTTCCACGGTGGAGCGCAAGCCGGACTTCCAGTGCCGGCCGCACTCCTCTGCTGAATGCAGTTACGCTACATTGCCCTCGGATATAGCGAGGGCACTGTACATGTGGGCACACTAATGGTGGATGATGTTATGGATATATTCCCTATTTTCTGTTTTATGTATGGACATATGAATTCTGGCCACATGACTGATGATATATGCTTGGATTCTGGACCGGAAGTGATGTCATTTGCGTTTCACTGTGGAACGCACACCAGCCCTCCCATCATTGTAATATAGTTTGACCTCCTGCTGGCCATGTGTTTTTAATTGTCTTAGTCATGGGACTATAAATAAGTGCACAACACACTGAGATCTCAATCCCCTTGAGGAAGCCATAGCGAAACGTACGTCAGGGTTCGGAGGAGGCAGTGGTCTGTATTGCCATTTATTGCTTACTAGCAGAAAGACCCGGCTTCGCCTGGGTATATTTCATCTATTTCATTTAATGTTTCTGTGTGTCGTTGCAGAGAGAAAGTCAATGCAGCTGACAGAAATTGATTTTTACCTTCATTTTTTCAATCCCTATTGGCTGCGGAGTGGGAGGGGGTGTGGTTTAATGGGACACGGGGGGGTTAAGTCCTTCATTTCAGAGTGGCCTGAATTATAGGTTAATGCCATGGTAATTTGAGGAAACACAATGGGTAGCAGTGGAAGAAAACATTGCTTTGCGCGGGTATATTTAATCTATTTCATTTAATGTTTCTGTGTGTCGTTGCAGAGAGAAAGTCATCCTCCCTCCCATCCCTGCAGCTGACAGATGTTGATTTTTACCTTCAATTGTTCAATTTCCATTGGCTGCGGAGCGGGAGGGGTCATGGCCTGACTGAGTTGGGGGCGTGACGTTGCAAGACCTGGGGCGGGGTTTTAAGTCCTTCTTTTGATGGTGGCCAGAATTACAGGTCGATGCCATGGTAATTTATGAGGACACGCCATGGGTAACAGTGGAAGAAACCATTGCTTTGCACGGGTATATTTAACCCTTTCAGTACCGGAGGTTTTTTCGGTCATGCATTTTCGTTTTGCGCTCCCTGCCTTCAAACAGCCATAACTCTTTTATTTTTCTGTTCACATAGCTGTATGAGGGCTTGTTTTTTGCGGGACAAGTTGTACTTTCCAACGCCACCATTTAATATTGCATATGGTGTAGTGGGAAGCGGGAAAAAAATTCCAAATCAGGTGAAATTGCAAAAAAAAGCTATTCCGCTACAGTTCTACGGGTTTCTTATTTACAGCGTTCGATGTGCATTAAAACTGACCCGTTATTTTCATTCTACTGGTCAGTACGAATCCGGCAATACCTAATATGTATAGTTTTTCCTGCGTTTTGATAGTGAAAAAAAATTAGAAAGTTGCCCTTTTTTTTTTTTTTTTTTTCCTTGTCATATCTTGACCCCTATAACTTTTTGGTATTTATGTGTACAGAGCTGTATGGGGGCTCATTTTTTGCGGGACAATCTGAAGATTTTATTAATACCATTCTGGGGTGTGTATGACTTTTTGATCACTTTTTATTTAATTTTTTTTAGAAAAAAAAAGCGACAAAAAACGGCAAATCGCCATTTGGACGCTTTTTTCCGCCACACAATTCGCCGTATTGGATTTTTTTTTTTTATATTTTAAAAGTACGGGCGTTTTCGGTCACGGTGATACCCATGATGTCTATATTTAGTGTTATTTAGGTATTTATTTTTTACTTATACGGAAAGGGGGGTGATTTGAACTTTTATATCTTTTTTATTTTTTATATATTTTTTAACATTTTTTTTTATTTTTTTTGTACTATTTGAATGCTCAAATATGAGCTTATATATTGTGGCTTTTTAATTTTCTTTATGAGCAATCATGGATTTACTAGAGGCAGTTAAATCCATCAATTGCTCATTTCTTATCCTGGCCTGCCATCTAGTGGCCAGAATAAGAATTGCACTTTGAAAACTGTAATCCTCACCAGCGAGGATTACAGTTTTCATATGGTGTACAGACACCCCGATTGGCCACGCGGGGTGTCTGTACACCACCCGGAAGCGAACGCTTCCGGGTTTAGACGCAACTAGATGCCGTGATCACGTGTGATCACGGCATCTAGTCACCCCGGAAGACGCCGCCGATACAGTAGGTAGCGGCAAGTCTCTGCTGTTAGAAACAGCAGAGACTTGCCGGCCATGACGCCCGCCGCACCCGCGAGCGGGCGCCATGTGCCCGCATCGTACCAGCGCCGTACATGTACGGCGCCGGTACTGTAAGGGTTAATCTATTTCATTTAATGTTTCTGTATGTTGTTGCAGAAAGAAATCCAACTTCCCTCCCACCCCTGTAGCTGACAGAAGTTGATTTTTACCTTCATTTTTTCAATCCCCGTTGGCTGCGGAGTGGGAGGGGGCGTGGCCTGACAGAGTCGGAGCGTGGTTTCCCGAGATCTGGGGCGGGGGTCAGAGTGTCATGAATTACAGGTCGATGACATGTTAATTTATGGGGACCCGCAATGGGTAGCAGTGGAAAAAAAACATCTTTTATTAGTACTGAATGGTCGTAGTCTAAAATTAGTCAATTTCATCTACGATTTTTGTGTGTCGTTGCAGAGAGAAATTCACCCTCCCACCCCTGCAGCTGATTTTTTTTCAATCCCTGTTGCCTGCGGAGTGGGAGGGGGCGTGGCCTGGCAGAGTTGGGGGTGTGAATTATCAAGATGCTTCGAACGGTTGTAGTCTGAAATTAGTCTAGTTCATCTAAAATTTTGTGCGTCATTGATGAGAGAAATTCACCCTCCCACCCCTGCAGCAAGCAGAAGTTTATTTTTACCTTTATTTTTTCAATCCCTGTTGGCTGCAGAGTGGGAGGGGGCGTGACCTGACAGAGTCGGGGGCGTGGATTAGCAAGACGCTTCACATGGGTGTATTTAATCTATTTCATTTAATGTTTCTGTGTGTCATTGCAGAAAGAAAGTCAACCTCCCACCCATCCCTGCAGCTGACAGAAGTTGATTTTTACCTTTATTTTTTCAATCCCTGTTGGCTGCGGAGTGGCAGGGGGCGTGGCCTTACAGAGTCGGGGCGTGGCTTAGCAAAGCGCTTCGCTTAGGTGCATTTAATCTATTTCATTTAATGTTTCTGTGTGTCGTTGCAGAATGGCTGCGGAGTGAGGGGGCGTGGCCTGACAGAGACAGGGCGTGGCTTAGCAAAAGGCTTCGAACGGTTGTAGTCTATAATCAGTCTATTTCATCTAAAATTTTTGTGTGTCGTTGCAGAGAGAAATTCACCCTCCCACCCCTGCAGCAAACAGAAGTTTATTTTTACCTTCATTTTTTCAATTCCCATTGGCTGCGGAGTGGGAGGGGGCGTGACCTGACAGAGTCGGGGGCGTGGATTAGCAAGACGCTTCGCATGGGTGGATTTAATCTATTTTATTTAATGTTTGTGTGTGTTGTTGCAGAAAGAAAGTCAACCTCCCACCCATCCCTGCAGCTGACAGAAGTTGATTTTTACCTTTATTTTTTAAATCTCTGTTGGATGCGGAGTGAAAGGGGGTGTGGCCTGACAGAGTTGGGGGTGTGGCTTAGTGAGACCTGGGGCGGGGGTTTTAAGTACTTCTTTTAGGGTGGCCTGAATTAAAGGTCAATACCATGCTTATTTATGAGCCCACGCAATAGGCAGCAGTGGAGGAAAACATCTTTTATTACTACTGAACTGTAGTCATAGAAAAAAACACAAGTTATATTTATGGTAACCGGAATACCTTTAACAGTGTCAGTGAATAGAAATGGATGAGATCCTCAGCTGCTGATAATTACCTGGTTGTTATGGAAACCTGCCCTCCCTGTGCCTTTGCAGAGAATGGCAGTTGGAGTTTAAAACCAAAGCTCCCAGTTGTAATGTTGGCTAATGGAGATCATATTTTGGGAATATCTCAGGAACGGTATGTCCTAGAGCAGGGGTAGGGAACCTCCGGCTCTCCAGCTGTTGTGAAACTACAATTCCCAGCATGCTTCATTCATTTCTATGAGAGTTCTTAGAAGAGAGGAGCGAGTATGCTTGCTGGGAGTTGTAGTTTCACAACAGCTGGAGAGCCGGAGGTTCCCTACCCCTGTCCTAGAGAGATGAGACCTGGTCTAAAACCTTCCCGGACACCTGATGTACCTGTGTGCCGAATTTGGTGAAAATCGGTCCAGTAGTTTGGTCGCGCATAGAGAACAGACAGACAGACAGAAACTCATTTTTATATTATTAAGAGATTATACTTGTTCTCTTGACTGCTGTGGGTCACTTATGATGCTCCATATATTGTTTTTTGCACTTTACTATGTTCTATGTGGATTATTTTTTCAATGTTTTACTCTATGTTGTATGAGTACTACATACCTGCCCCTCCTTTTGTGTGTGTTAGTTATCACCATTGACTTTTTACATACATATTTTTTATATAAATTTTGATGAATTAATAAACGTGTATTCTTTATAGATTGGTGCATTGTTTGATTATTGGTGCCGGTCTTTAAGGGGTTAAATAACTCTCTCGTACCTAAGAAAGGAATCTTTCTTTCTCTGGCCCAGGTGATTGCTTCAAGTTTTCCTTCAGTTCCTCGTGATCCAAATCCACCAGGAACCAATATACCCCTGGAAATAAAAGAGACAAGTAATCTATGCAATTCATTGTGAAACAGAAGTTGTAAAAAAAATATTACTTTAGTTGGATAACATAAGGCCTGTGACAGGGAGAGAGGTGCATTGGAAGAAAATACTACATATATTTCTTACCGCTGATTTTAGGACCTTTTGGCCTCATGAGAGCCATGTGCACAGACGTTGCAGGCGCTTCTCATGATTATCTATATACAGTGTTTGATGGCAAACTTTTTTTCTCTCATAATAATACAAGAAAACGCATCACTGCTGAGGCCAGACATAAGCTTCAGTGGCTCATCTGACCCCTTCTGTACTCCAGTTGGAAGTAAACAGATCGGAAAATGAAGGAGCAGATCAGTATGTTTTTTTTATTAGGCACCACACACTGTTTTGTGGGTAAAATCTTGGGAAAATAATGTAGCGGGTCATTTATTAATAACCCCTATAGCTGGCTGTGGATCCGCCGAAGTTATGAAGAAGCGCCATTCTGTTTCTCTCTTGAGCTATAGTAGCTTATTTTATACAGGTTTGTAGAGTTTTCACTGAGTTACATTTTTTAATGTTCTATGTCACTATGAAAAAAATAAAATAAAAACCTGCAGTTTTCACTCTTACCACTAAGCTTAATAAAATGTCAAGACTTTCTGTTCTGTTCAAGTTCACTTTTCAGTGGCCATCTCATTATCTTAAAAGACACAATTACAGATAACACCTATATATAGATTACAGAAAAACCACTATTCACAATAGGTGATGGTCACAGCTTATCTACTCCCCTCCCTGCAAAATGACCTCTGCACAAATTACACAGCATTTAGAAAGCTCTCCTAGACAAGTCAGTGAACATCTACTGTCCATATCTGTAAATGTTGTGTCATTAATATCAGATTGGTGGGGATCCAACTTCTGGCACCCCCGTTAGGGTGGCCATCCGTCCGGTTTTTGGCCGGACAGTCCGGTTTTTGGACTCCTGGTCCTCCGTCCGGCTAAAGGCCAGGACGGACGGCCAGAAGTCCTTCTTTTCAGGGGCGCAGGAAGCAATGAGCGCTTCCATCAATACAGATGGAAGCGCTCATTGCTGGAGCGCAGGAGCTGGGTCCTGGTACTCACCGCTGAGCTCCTGCGCTTCGGTACCTTCATTGCTGGTCTTCCTGTCTGCGCTGCACACGCCTGACTGGTACAGTGTCAGGACGTAGTGCGCACACTCTGACCTGACGCTGCACGCAGTCAGGTGACAGTGCAGCGCGGGAGTGAAGAGAGAAGAGCGTCAGAGCGGAGCTGCAGCCCAGGAGATGTAAGATTATTTTTTTATTTTTTTTTTATGGGGCACAGTGGGCTGATCTGAGGTCTGAAGGGGGCACTACAGGCTGATCTGAGGTCTGAAGGGGGCACTACAGGCTAATCTGAGGTCTGAAGGGGGCACTACAGGCTGATCTGAGGTCTGATGATGGCACTGTGGGCTGATCTGAGGTCTGAAGGGGGCACTACAGGCTAATCTGAGGTCTGAAGGGGGCACTATAGACTAATCTGAGGTCTGATGCTGGCACTGTGGGCTGATCTGAGGTCTGAAGGGGGCACTGTGGGCTGATCTGAGGTCTGAAGGGGGCACTACAGGCTGATCTGAGGTCTGAAGGGGGCACTGTGGGCTGATCTGAGGTCTGAAGGGGGCACTACAGGCTGATCTGAGGTCTGAAGGGGGCACTACAGGCTGATCTGAGGTCTGAAGGGGGCACTACAGGCTGATCTGAGGTCTGAAGGGGGCACTACAGGCTAATCTGAGGTCTGAAGGGGGCACTATAGGCTAATCTGAGGTCTGATGCTGGCACTGTGGGCTGATCTGAGGTCTGAAGGGGGCACTGTGGGCTGATCTGAGGTCTGAAGGGGGCACTGTGGGCTGATCTGAGGTCTGATGGGGGCCCTGTGGGCTGATCTGAGGTCTGATGGGGGCACTGTGGGCTGATCTGAGGTCTGATGGGGGCACAGTGGGCTGATGTGAGGTCTGATGGGGGCACAGTGGGATGATTTGAGGACCATTACAGCGGGTCCTTATTATTTCTGGGAGCACTACTGGAGGCACTATGGGAAAATGGTTTCTATTATGGGGAATTATTACTACTACCAGGGGTACTATTGGGGGTGTTACTATTATTAGTACAATATGGAGGGCACTACTGCTAAAAAGGGATACTGGTGGAGCATTATCACTTTTGGGGCACTATTACTAATGGGACACTCTAGGAGAGAATTATTAGTGTGAGCACGGTGACTATATGGGGTCCTACCTATGTGGCACTGTTATATCTACAGTATAGTATTTGGGGACATTGGGGAGCACAGTGGGCGCAGTATTTTAGGCAGCAGCAGGATAACAGTAAAAGTGGGTAATCTATGATGTCTTTGTGGCAGAGAGAAGATGGAGCTGAAAGAAGTGTCATGGCGGTGTGGGCCAAATAGAGAAGATGAGAAAAGAGAAGATCTACATCAGGAAGACGTCACTGGATGTAAGAGGTAAGTGGTGCTGTATCATCTTGTATGTTTGGTGCTGGTGAATGTAATGTCCATCCAGATATGTGTCACCTGCCGGTATATGGTATGTTACTGCTGCAGCCAATCAGTGCTCTAATGCTGAGAACTGGCTGCAGTGGTCACATGCCATACACCTGCCCATCAGTGTGCACATCACCAGCACTATGACAGATGTGCACACTCGCCCATTACATGCCTGTCAGTCTTTGTTTACGTGGCAGCAGCAATGATGCCAGAAAGTCCAGCGTGTCACAGGCGTCACCACTGCAGCCATATAACCAAAGCATTCAATGGCAGGGAGGGAACAGCTGAGAATTGTGGATTTCTTTTCCATCTGCCATATTTTATTTTTAATTACTGAACAATCCTCTTTATTCTAACCATACTAAAGCGGTATTTTTATAGTTAGGCTTGCTGGCTTGAATTTTCACGTGGTGGGGGTGGGGGTGCCAGATCCCCATCCGACCTGTGTATGTGTGGTAAGAGCCAGGGGAGGTGTGATGGGTGACTGTGTACGAGCCGATTGGGGGGGCGTGGTTTAGCAGATTGGGGGCGTGGTTTAGCAGATTGGGGTGTGGTTTAACATGTTGGGGGTGTGGCCGAAAATGTCCTCCTTTTTGAGATGAAGCCAGTGGCCACCCTAACCCCCGTTAATCATCTGTTTGAAGAGAATGTAGCGCTCCTACGAGCTCTCCTTTCCCTTCACTGTTTGCCTGCTCGCTGTCAACAATGCATAGACGAGCAGCTATAATTACAGCTCTTTCATCCCATTCACTTGAAAGAGAAGGAGCATTTGCAGTTTCACTGTATCCCATTCAATTGAGTGGGACAGAGATGCAGTAATTACACTGCTCGCTGCTGCAATGTTGATGGCAAGCAGGCAAACAGTGAAGAAAACGCAGAGCTCCTTCAAACAGCTGATATTGATGACCTATCTTGAGGATAGGTCATCAATATTGGAAACTGGACAATCCCTTAAACAATACCTCAGGCAACATGGCTGTCCCATAGTCATGTACAGAAATTTACAATTAGAAAGTAAAAACAGATTAGCAAATAAGGAATATGGTTTTAAAATGTAAAAATATAGGGGATACATTCTCTTTAAAGGTGTTGTCCGGGTTCAGAATTGAACCGGGACATATCCCCTTCTTCCCCCACTCAGCCCCTTCTGAGATGACCATCGGAGCATTTCATTCCCCGATCTTTTACCTTGCCTTGTGCTGTATCGCGCAGGGCAAGGGCCTTTTTGTTTACATTTTTACAGGCTAGAGCAACGCTAAAGCCCGCCCATTAGTGCAGGTGACGTCACTGGGCTCACTGCTAAGAGGAAGCCCCTGCCTAGCTCACCCATGGACAGCCGGTATGTCACTAAATCTCCAGAAAAAGAGAGCATCGAAACATGAAATACTCCAATACCAATGTCAAAGGGGCTGAGTGGGGGAAGAAGGAGATATGTCCGGGTTCAGCTCTGAACCCAGACAACGTCTTTAAGTCCTGTCACGACTCTTAGCCAATTTTTGACGATGCAAACCTGGATAATCTTGACTGTCAGTCAGATTGAATACTTTTATACAGATATCAATGTAAGCAGCTCCGCAGTCAGGACTACAAGAATGCAGCTGAGCTCCAGTACCAACCACAACCAGGAGATAGTTGAATAAGCTGCGGTTTTCCTTCTGTCATGGGATGTGGCGCAAAACGGCAAGTCCAGCATGACCCACAATGCAAGTCAATGGGAACGGATCGGTTTTCTCAGACACAATAGAAAACGGATTCGTCCCCCATTGACTTTCAATGGAGTTCATGACGGATCAGTCTTGGGTATGTTAAAGATAATACAACCAGATTTGTTCATAACGGATGCAGATGGTTGTATTATCAGTAACAGAGGCGTTTTTGCAGATCCCTGCCGGATCCAGCAAAAACGCTAGTGTGAAAGTAGCCTTAAATAGTCAATTCTAGATTTTACTTAAAGAAGAACTCCCGCAAAAAAAAAATGTTATTCCATGTCCTGCTAGAAATGTACATGATGTAATCTGTAGTGAATGTCATTTTCTTACTAGTGGCTGTATTTTTGACTTGTATAATCCTGAAGTTTCTTATCTGTGTCACGTGACTAGGAATTAGACCCACCAACTCACACAGAGACTTATGTGTGGACAGGAAGTCTAATTCTCTATGTATTCCTATGAGACTGAAAGTGAGGCTCCCATAGGAATGAATAGAGCAGTTACTGGCTTTCTGTCCTGGGTCAGTTGGAGGTCAGGGAGTTGGTCACATGACCCAGCTACAATAAGAAGAGGTTATTACTCACAATTACATTCTCTGATAAGAAGATTACATTCACTACAGATTATATCATGCACCTTTCTAACAGGTCAGAGAATAATTTTTTTTGCGAGAGTCTTTAAAGAGGACCTTTCACAGCTCCTGAAATACCTATTTTAATAACTTCATGCATCCCTCATGTACTAACAATTCTGGAGCATCTATTCTTATGGCTCTATGTTGTGCCATTCCTTTATTATTTCTACTAGAAGTTATGAATGAATTGCTAGCAGGCTGCAGTAAGGGTACAGAGGGGAGATAACCAGTTCGGGGTGTGTACCTGCACAGTCTGAACATGGCAGCACTGATTGGATAGAGTGATTCTGTGCATGTACACCCCCCCAACTGGTTACCTCCCCTCTGTACCCTTACTGCAGACTGCTAGCAAGGAATGGTACAACATACAGCCATAAGAATAGATGCTCCAGAATTGTTATTACATGGAGAATGCATGAAACTATTAAAACAGGCATGTCAGGAGAGGTGAAAGGTCCTCTTTAATTGTATTTTTAATCAAACTCTGAGAAATACATTCACTCGTCACCATCTTGTGAAAGACATAACCGCACCGTAGATCTCAGCTACCTTGAACTCTGTATAATATGAGAAACGGGGAATAATATATAGTACTCAATGCACTCACACACTACCTGAATTTTCAGGCTTTGAGTTAAAGACGTATTCCGGTGTGGCAAGCAACAACTATTAGATCAGTGGAAAGCTGGGATCCTCACTGATCACGAGAACAGCGACCCTGCATGCCATGTCCCCCCCCCCAAAAAAAATGAGTGGCAAGTCGGGTATGCATACTGCCACTCTATTCATCTCTATGGCTCGGCAGTGTGAATGCCTACCGGCCTGTTCATTTGGGGGTCCAATGGAGTCCCCATTCTCGTGATCAATGATAGGACAGGACCACCAGTCTCATAGTTATTCCCTATCTTGTGGATAAGGGATAAATTGTCACAATCAGAACAACCCTTTTAATATTGAAACAAAGAAATATATTTTTATAGAAAAAAGATTTGCATAATGTTACGTTAATCTATAAAATTGTTTCTCAATATTGCTCTTTCAATCATTACACCATTTTTTTGCACATGCACCCTTTGGATAACTACAGTACTTCACCCATCAGATTATGGATTAGATTTTTGAGTAATACTTTTATTAAAGCATCACACACAGATTTTCAATGATACTATCTCGAGCAGACGTTCTTTTACCAGATTAAACTGATTGGTATTTCACGGAGACAAACATATTAAAATATAATCACTACTAACATATGCAAGCACATCTGCCTGCAGGTTTCATGTAATACATCAACATCTTAAAGGGGAGAAAAGCAGAATACTTGCTAGTAGAAGTATAGAAAATGCCTAAACAAGTTAAAACCACATCACAACACCTTTACCACCCGACGCACTTCATTGTAGGAAAAAAAAGTATATTTGACTGAACTTTTCATTACAGTTGGGACTGCGGTATTCCAATGTATTACGTCCAAGCATATGCAAAATTAAAATCTATAGAGGATGACCTATGAACTATGCAGATATAACTAAAAATGTACAAGACTGAGTTTGTCATCTTTCCCCAATCAAAAACTGGTTCCCACAAATGAAATATTCTTATCTGTTACCAGCACCCCACTATCTTTCTCTACACAAGTATGTACATTTGTTTTCTCACTATGGCGCTGACATGATTGTACATTTTCAGTGACTGCTGCACCCGATCACTGGCCACAGCAGTCTCATGCTGTATACCACTGCAGCCTAAGCCGCACGGGGGGGGAGATGGAACTAGAGGTGCTGGACGGGAGGGAGTTCAGGGAATAGAACTTTTTTTTAATTATTTTAATAGGTCCCCAGGGGCACATTTATTAAGACTGGTGTTTTAGGCTACTTTCACACTAGGGTTTCTATTTTCTGGTATTGATATCTGCCATAGGGTCTCAATACCAGAAAAAACAGTTTTGTCCCCCATTCATTGTCAATGAGGACAAAACGTAACTGAAGAGAGCTGAATGCTCCAAAATGCATTCCGTTCTGTTTGGTTACGTTCTCATACCAGTTTTCTTTCCGTCATGGGATGCGGAGCAAGATGGATCCGTCATGACCCACAATGCAAGTCAAGGGGGACGTTTTCTCTGACACAATCTGACACAATAGAAAAAAGTTCCGCCCCCCCACTGACTTTCAATGGAGTTAATGACGGATCCGTCTTGGCTATGTTAAAGATAATACAACCAGATCAGTTCATAACAGATGCAGGTGGTTGTATTATCAGTAGATATGGCCAAAAAAAAATATCTCGATTTTTTTTTTTTAATTTTGGACGATTCACGATTTAAATCTCGATTTTCTTATGTTAGTAAAAATATAAAAAAATAAATAAATAAAAAAAGCCTACTATACCCCCATCAGACCTCAGATCAGCCCATTATGCCCCATCAGACCCCACATCAGCCCACTGTGCCCCATCAGACCCCACATCAGCCCATTGTGCGCTGCACTGTCACTTGACTGCGTGCAGCGTCAGGTCAGAGTGCGCGCACTACGTCCTGACGCTGTACGCGGTCAGGACAGTGCAGCGCAGCCCCGGAAAAGAAGAGGAGCGCCGGACACCGGAGTGGAGCCGCGGCGCAGGGCAGGTGAGATATTTTTTTATTTTATATGTCAGGCGCCATTTTAGGAAAATCGAATTCACGATTTTCCTAAAAAATAAAATCGTGAGGCTTGCAATGGGCGAATTAATCAAATTAATTTGATTAATCGCCCATCCCTAATTATCAGTAACGAAAGTGTTTTTGCTGAACCCTGCCGGATCCAGCAAAACCAGTAGTGTGAAAGTAGCCTTAGGCCCCTTTCACACGGGCGAGATTTCCGCGCAGGTGCAATGCGTGATGCGAACTCATTGCACCCACACTGAATCCTGACTCATTCATTTCAATGGGTCTTTTCACATGAGCGATGTTTTTCACGCATTAGTTCGCCGTTGCGGGAAAATCGCAGCATGTTCTATATTCTGCATTTTTCACACAGTCCTGGCCCCATTGAAGTGAATGGGTCTGCGTGAATCACGCATTGCATCCGCATGCAAGTGCGGATGCAATGCGTGATTCACTGATGGTTGCTAAGAGATACTGTTTGTAAACATTCAGTTTTTTATCACGCACGTGAAAAACGCATCAAAACGCTTTGCACCCGCGCAGAAAAAACTGAACGAACATACTCAATCACAGTCACCCTGAACGCATCTGGACTGAATCCGTGACGCTCGTGTGAAAGAGCCTTAGATGCTGGTTCTCATGAAGCCCCATTGCTGGCGGTGGATCTCAGAAGTTATGAACAGGTGGCAGCCTATTCATAACTTCGGAGATTCCAGCGCCGCTTCTATATGCAAAACAGCTTCCTAGTCATGGATCTGCAAAAACGCTTCTGTTTTTCAGAGTTAACAGATCCGCCCCCATTGACTTACATTATGAGTCTTATGAGTCATGATGGATCCGTCTTGCTCCACACCACATCGCAGACAGAAAAACACTGCTTGCAGTGTTATTCTGTCTGCGATGGGGACGCCACCAAATGGAACGGAATGCATTCTGGTGCTCTCCATTTCATTCAGTTCATTTCAGGGGCTTCTATATGTAAAACAGCTTCCTAGCGGTCTTAAATTTAGACCTTTTTCCTGCTGTCTTTAAGAAAATAGATAAAATGGCTCAATAATAAAAAATGGCTGGGACGTGTGTACACTATAAAATGAAAACCACTTACCTCTTCTCTTCTAAGCAGCTCTGTTTCACACACACCAATGCAGCCATTCAACTCTTGCGATGATGGACATTACACCTCAGGTCCACAAGGAAGCAGGAACAGAAGCAGTGGGAACAGGACCAATGGTGCTGAAATGGAGCTTCTTGGAAGAGTTGAGTGGCTTTGTTGTTATTTTAGTACATTATAGCCATTATTTATTTAATTTGGAGTTGTGGGTCAAAAAGCCCTTTAAAAGGACATCTGTCAGCAGATTTGTACCTATGACACTGGCTGACCTGTTACATGTGCGCTTGGCAGCTAAGTCATCGATGTACGTCCCATGTTCATACGTATATGCATTGCTGAGAGCATCTAGAAGCAACGGGGGCGTTGCTGTTACACCTAGGAGCTCTGTTCTCTCTTCAACTGCCACGTCCTCTGCACTTTGACTGACAGGGCCAAGCAATGTAAACGTGATCATGTCTGGCCCTGTCAATCAAAGTGAAGAAGGTGCGTTAGTTGCAGAGAGAGCAGAGCCTCTAGGAGTAACGGCAATGCCCCCCGTTGCATTTAGTGGCTCATTTGCATATATTAAAACACCATTTTTCTGAGCAATGCCCTTTAACTCTGCTGCATGACTCATCTACATCTCATCCCGTTTCCTCATTAGTTCCTTTGTTAGCCATCCACCACACAAAAAAAATCTAAATTAAAGCCCTCGTTCTAACCAACATATTATGTCCAATTCCACTCTGCTGTGCATGTGCTTTCTAACTCACTGATACCATCGCACATGCAGCCTCCACCCTGCAACTCTTCTCTCGTGCCTCCCCTCTCTTCTCTCCTCTCCTTATCCATTTATCCATGCATTTAGTTTCTGTGCCTCTTTGCCGGGTATAGTGAAAGCTCTATGCAGTTGCTTCCAGAATCTAGAACCCTAGTCCACTGTATTTGTGGTTCCACAGTCTTAGTGTTGCCTCTACTGAAGCTGAGTTTGCTGTTTGAGTCTTGTGATAGTCTTGGTGTCTAGTTGGACTTAGCAGTTTAGGGTCAGCGATCATCTGAATGTTAGGTAATTCTACTTGACTCAAGTTCTGGGGGTACCTGAGCACTGAAAGCCATTAAATAGGACTTGGGAAAAGCAAGTGTTATAGGTGAAGTCAAGTTCTGCTGCCTTGTACACAACAGGTGTCATTACAGAGTTACACCAATATTATTATATTAACATTATACCTTATACATAGTGTAACCGAAGACATGTTTGTGATCATTGACATTCTTTAGGCATCACAGATGAGCTGAGCTGAGTACAGTTTCCTTGAGCCTTCAGGACAATAGGCTGTATCAGCCAGGAGGCATCAGCTCTACGATCTCGGCTCATTTACATACTGAATGCACAATGTTCTCTCAGTGGGATTCCACATAAGAGTAAATCAGATAGGCTTCAAAAACACTTTTCCCTAAAAGAGAACTCTTATTGTGTGGCCTTTCTTCTTTGGAGGATGCAAAAATAATTAATCTTTAATACTCACCAGATGAATACGATATTGACCTGTGTACTCCTGGAAGAGCAGAAATTTAAATGGATATCTAAGGAAACGTGTCTATCCTAGCTTTATGACTTGAGAATGTGTAATTTTGCACAGAAAGCTTCAGATCTCGCTAAACCCTTCATATATTTTCTGAGAAACATACATATACCGACTACTGTGACAGATGCGAGAACAGGTAATAATACGTGGAGAAGGTTTTTAAACATCAGAGAATGTAAGATGTAGTAATTGAGACGAATATGCCACCCACCGTGTGAGAGATTAGTCTTCAGGTTGTCACCGTTCACTGTTTAGTGGAAGCATGTCAGCGGGGTGCAAGTTTTTAAGTCTGCAGACCCTCTGCATACAGATGATACTAAATGTACAGTACACATACTGTGAAAGGAAAGTGTCTTTAAATGAAGATCCATAGACTGTAATAGGGTCCTTTAGGTTTCCACTCAGAGGAAGATGTTTGAAGTGGAGACAAAAGTCCTGTAAAAATCTTCCTCTGAGCGGAAACCTAACAGATTCCATTATAGTCTCTGGGGTCCTTAGGCTCCGTTCGGCTCAGTTATGTGTCAAATCCGTCCTTTCCGTTCTTCTGCTCTTATAACGGAGCAGGAGAACAGAAAGCCTAACACATCACATACCAAGATGCAGCAAACTTTAACTTCTTATTTTCAATGGGATATGATGCATTAAAGATCTAAAGTTTGCTATACCATGGCATGTTACTTGTTAAATATCAAAATATAAGAAAAAAGGAATTTCAGCTCACCCAGGAACCAGGAACCAATCAAAACAGTAGAAAATATCCAGCAGCAGGCTCAGCATAAAATCCCTTTATTACTTCATTATAAAATTCATAGGCTGACCAGACAGGCAAGGTCTATGAGTTTCGACTGTACGTCTTAATCCTGACCAATATCATTATTAAGGCTTCTCTCACGCTTCCGCTACAATAATACAACCGCCTGCATCCGTCATGAATGGATCCGGTTGTATTATATCTTATACAGCCATGACGGATCCATCATGAACACCACTGAAAGTCAATGGGGGATGGATCCGTTTTCTATTGTGTCAGAGAAAACGGATCCGCCCCCATTGACATACATTGTGAGTCATGACTGATCCGTCTTGCTCCACACCACATCGCGGACAGAAAAATGCTGCCTGCGCCATTATTCTGTCCGCGATGGGGATGCAACATAACATAACAGAACGCATTCTGGTGACTCCGTTTCGTTTAGTTCAGTTTTGTCCCCATTGACAATGAATGGGGATAAAACTGATGCGTTTTCATCCGCTATTGAGATCCTTTGACGGATCTCAATAGTGGAATTGAAAACGCTAGTGGGAAAGTAACTTAAGACATACAGTCGAAACGCGCAGACCTTGCCTTTCTGGTCAGACTATGGATTTTATAATGAAGTAATAAAGAAAGATACAGGTTGACTCAAAAAGGACAGTGAAAAATTAAAGCTGTGATGGTTAGTTTAAACCTGCACACAAGGCTTAAGATGGCGACAGCAGAGAAAAAAATGCTTTGGAATCTGCAAGAACGGGGTCTGTTGTGACAGTTCAGCTAAATTTTCTGAATAAATTTGGTACACGTCCTTTGCATTTCAAGTTTGGTGAAGCAATTCAAAACCACTTCCGGGCCGTCCAAAGACTTAGGCCATCATTGAACAGGATTCAAGCCGTGTACGAGCATAGTCATAGAGTATGAAACCTCAAGTAGTATGAAACCACGGTATGGTGTATTTTATAAAAATATCTGCGTTGATTACAAATTTTTGAGGAGCTGAAACTGGACAGAGTGAACACAAGTGTTGAGTGAATCGAAGTCAAATGATTTGACTTCTGTCTGAACTTCAGGTAAAATTTGATTCACCACGAAGCCAAATTTCCTTGCACTTCGTGGTAATGAATCTATTTTTCCTGAAATGGCGGTAAAAAAAAATATATACTCAACTAATATATTTGCTCGCAGAGAGGCAGTTGCGGCCATCTTGATTGAAGATGATCAGTGATGACGTTACCGTGCCCAGCCAGCGTGGTAATCCGATGACGCCATCATGTCACCGCGTGACATTTTGCATCTTTTCTTCAATCAAGATGGCCGCAACAGCCTTTCCGCAAGCAAATGAATAAGGTGAGTATGTATATATTTTTTTAATCCTGATTGACCCCTGAAAGGCCTGAATTTTAATGTCAGCGATGAATCCGGCATCTGAGGGGTTCTATGAAGGGGGGCGGCACGATCGCTGTTCCCAGTCAATGGGCCCACTACACACAATGGAATGTGCTTCACAACGAAGTTATTCATAACGAATCAAGTTTGTTTGTCAAATTCGGCGAAGCAGCCGAATCAAATTTGCTCACTACTGAACAACATGACTTTTGCACCAACTTGGAAGGCAGATTGGAAGAGGGCAAATTAACCAACAGACTGGCGTTCAGTGATGATGCTAATTTTCACATCAGTGGGAAGGTCAATCTCCACAATGTTACAATCTGGGGCTCAGAAATAAAATGTCCAGCGGCGTAACTACCATAGCGGCAGACCATGTGACCGCTATGGGGACCAGGGCAAGAGGGGGCCCAGTCTTAGTTGGAATTATCTCCTCTTCTACTGGAGGTGAAAACTTGGTCAGGACTCTACCTTCTAAAGGAACAACTTTTAGCAAATGAAGCAGTGCAAACATGGCCCAAGGGTCATTAAAAAGGGTTTAGGTAGAAACCCTTCTGTCCTGTGAGGGGGTCTGGTTTGATCCTTGCTATGGGGCCCTTACTTCTCTATGTACGCCACTGCCCATGTCTCCTTATTGTGGACACGAGGGCCTCAAAGTAAACATGTTCTCTACAAAGCTTCTTCCTGGGGAGGCCTCCATGAAGAAACGTATGTTGGGGGTGAGGATATCGCAGTACCCTGGATCCTTTGGTCTGGTATATTCATCTACTTTATATGTGTTATAGAATTTAGGAATGCTTTTTTTGCCTGAGAGAGATTATACTGCTGCATTTTTCTGGTTGAGGTATTGTACTCTAATTATGTAGGCAATTTACAACATTGCCAACCATATAGCATATTGCATTGCATTTAAATAGCAAGCAGTACTTGACAATTTGGGAGTATTCCCTATTCTATTATCTGATAATATTTCTGTGACCATTGTGAGACCCTGGGGATATGTTTTTGGTGACATGTGGTGTTCATCCAAGATTGTGGATACTTTAATTATTAATTATTATTTTTATCATGTTTCAATAAAGATGTACTATTTATGGATACTGTGTGGCTTTCTGTTTGAAGGTTTAGAATTTTAGAAACAATTTTTAAAATTTTCAAGAAAATTTCCAACATCTACTTTTTAAAGGACCAATTCAGTTCTGAAGGGACTTTGAGGAGCTTACATATCAGAAACCACCCACAAATTACTCCATTTTAGAAACTACGCCCCTCAAACTATTTCTAAAATCAAAAACTGATTTTAGAAATGTTTATAACCCTTTAAGTATTCCATTAAAGCAAAATGTTTTTTGCAGATTTCAGATATCCATTTTAATCAAGGGTTAACAGCAAAACAAACCTCAATGTTAATACATTGATACTGCTTTTTACATAAACATATGTGGTCGTAAACTGCTGTTGTCAGGATGGGGTACACAGACAACAGAGGAATGTGAGCCCTGAGCTAGCCCAAAACCTCTGTCCCTGCCTATTGCCCCACCCACGTTAAACCGTGGGGCGACAACCACGAAGACTCGGAATACACTAGACAAAGTGCAGGGGAAGGTAAAACAAACAAGACAGACAAACAAAAAAACGGGAAGTCAGAAAGCCGCGTCAGAACCAGGAGAGTACGTCAGGAACAAAATCAGCAAGCAAAGAGTAGTCAAAAACACGCCTAGGGTCAAGAACAACACGAATCCAAACAGCAGAGCACAAAGAACGAACCAGGTAGGTAGCAAGGAACTTCAAACACTGGCACCAAGGCAAACATTTGAGGACCTTAAATACCTAGCAGACCCCACCCAGTCAGCTGACTGGGAGGAGAAAGCAAGGAAGAAAGGTTAACCCATGAGATACCAAATGAAACAAAAACAAACAGAAACTATATTGCTCGCGTTTTCCGGCGACCAGCAACAGGCCGCGAGCGAGAGTGCGCACTAACCTGACCCCGGGCAACCACCTCGTCACCAGAGCCAGAGACAGGACCAGCAGAACGGGTGCAATGACTGCCGGTCCTGACAGTACCCCCCCCTCCAGGAGGGGCCTCCGGACCCTTAGCATTCAGAGATGGTTTAGAAGGATGACTCTGGTGAAACAATCTCACTAACCGGGGTGCATGCACATCCCTGGCAGGGACCCAAGATCTATCTTCTGGACCGAATCCCTTCCAATGGATGAGGTACTGAAGGGAATTCCTCACCCACCTAGAGTCCAGAACCCTCTCCACCTCATACTCAAGATCTCCATCCACAACAGATGGAGAGGGAGGGTCAGGGAGGGGTACAACAGGGTCAACATAGCGCTTTAGCAGATTTTTATGGAAGGTATTGTGGACCCGCCATTCAGGGGGCAACGCAACCTTGAAAGATACTGGATTAAACACATGAGTTATGACAAAAGGACCGATGAACCTAGGAGCAAGTTTCAGAGACGGAACTTTCAATTTGAGGTTTCTAGTAGACAACAAGACTTTATCACCCACAACAAAAGTTTCAGAGACAGTATGTTTATTCCTGGAATAGTGGACCATTTGGTTTTGTGATTTTTTCAAGTTCTGCTGAACTCGTGACCACACTGTGCACAGTTGGTTAGTTATGGATTCTGCCCGAGGAGTATCAGAAACAGAACACGATGAAAAAGAAAACCTGGGGTGAAAACCATAATTACAGTAAAAGGGTGATGTGAGAGTGGATGAACTAGTGTGATTGTTGATAGCAAATTCAGCTAGCGGGAGATATGAGGCCCACTGATGCTGACAGTCAGAGATAAAAAGACGAAGGTACTGGACCAGCTCCTGATTCATCCTCTCCGTCTGCCCATTGGTTTCAGGGTGAAAGGCAGACGAAAAGGACAATTTTACCTCTAATTTTGAACAGAAAGCTCGCCAAAACTTAGCCACAAATTGTACCCCCCTGTCGGATACCACCTCATCAGGAATACCATGGAGACGAACCACATGCTGGACAAACAGATCAGCCAATTCTTCCGCTGATGGCAGTTTTTTCAACGGAATGAAATGACCCATTTTAGAGAACCGATCCACCACCACCCAAATAACAGTGCACCCCTGGGATGGTGGCAAATCGGTAACAAAATCCATGGAAATGTTAGACCAGGGTTTGTCTGGCACTGGGAGCGGGAGAAGAGGTCCCTCAGGACGTCTCCTGGGGATCTTTCCCCGCGCACAGACTTGACAAGCCTGAACAAAGGCATAAACGTCAGTATGCATACGTGGCCACCAATAATTTCTTTTCAGTAAATCTAATGTTCCCCGAACGCCTGGGTGACCTGCTAGCACTGAACAATGTGTCTCCTCTAACACTCTCAAACGGCAAGACATGGGAACAAACAATTTGCCTTCCGGAAGGTCTTTAGGAGCAGAATTTTGTTCAGCAAGAATTTGAGAAGAGAGGTGAGAGGAGACAGCTGCCAGTACAATACCTGGAGGTAAAATGTTACCAGACTCAGACTCCGAACCCTCAGGGATACCGAAACTCCGGGATAAAGCATCAGCTTTTATATTTTTTGTACCCGGACGATAGGTAACAACAAAATTAAAACGTGAGAAAAACAAGGCCCATCTGGCCTGACGAGCATTGAGACGTTTTGCATTATCAAGATACACCAAGTTTTTATGGTCTGTGATCACTGTCACTGGGTGAAGAGCTCCCTCCAAGAAATGGCGCCACACTTCAAAAGCCCATTTGATGGCAAGGAGCTCGCGATTCCCAATATCATAATTTCTCTCACATGAAGAGAATTTTTTAGAGAAAAATGCACATGGCCTGAGGTTTGTGAGAGCAGAAGACCCTTGAGATAATACTGCCCCTACCCCAACCTCAGAAGCATCTACCTCTACAATGAAGGGTTGAGAGAGATCAGGCTGAATCAGCACAGGGGCTGTAGAAAAGGCTTTCTTGAGCTCCTGAAACGCAGAGTATGCAGCAGGAGACCAGTTGGTAGGATCAGCCCCCTTGCGGGTAAGATCCGTGAGTGGTTTGGCGATTACGGAAAAGTTGCTTATAAAGTTTCTGTAGTAATTGGCAAAACCCAGAAACCGTTGAAGGGATTTTAAGTCAGTGGGACGGACCCACTCAGCTATCGCCTGAACCTTACACGGATCCATCTGTATATCGGAAGGAGTGACCACATAACCCAGAAATGAAACCTTTTGCACACAAAAAATACATTTTTCCAACTTAGCGAACAAAGAGTTTTTTCGCAACCGGGATAACACAAGGCGTAGGTGTTCATGATGGGTGGTCAGATCTGGAGAAAAAATCAGGATGTCATCCAGATAGACCACCATAAAGACCCCAATTACATCATGAAAAATGGTATTCATAAAACCTTGGAAGACTGCCGGGGCATTACTTAGACCGAAAGGCATAACAAGATATTCGAAGTGCCCCAGTGGTGTGTTAAAAGCAGTCTTCCACTCATCTCCTTCCCGAATCCGAATCAGATTATACGCTCCCCTTAGGTCTAGTTTGGAGAACCAATTGGCCCCAGAAACCTGATTCAGAAGGTCCGGAATAAGAGGAAGAGGACCAGAGTTCTTGACCGTGATTTTATTTAATTCGCGGTAATCTATACACGGCCTTAACCCACCATCTTTTTTCTCCACAAAAAAGAACCCAGCCCCCGTTGGAGACTCAGAAGGTCTAATGTGCCCAATAGCCAAGCTTTCGTCAATATACTGTTTAAGTGACTCTCTTTCAGGAACAGACAGATTATAAATACGACCCTTAGGCAGCTTGACTTTGGGCAAGAGATCTATCTTACAGTCAAAATCCCTATGTGGAGGAAGGACTTGAGACAGGGGTTTGGAGAAAACATCTGCGAAATCAGAAATGAACTCCGGGATCCCACCATCACATGCAAGCGTGGTACAGAGTGAGACCTGAGACATATGGGCCTTACACTGAGGACCCCAGCGAACAAGATCCAGTGTACCCCAGTCAATAACTGGATTATGTTCCTGGAGCCAAGGCATTCCCAGGATAACGTTCACCGACAAATTTTTCATAACCAAAAAAGAACAATATTCTATGTGTAGTGCACCCACCACAAATTTTATCTCAGGGGTACGGAATTTGACCAAACCAGCACGCAATGGGGTCATATCCACACATGATACTAGGATAGGAGGGGACAACGGAAGCATGGAAGACAAAACCTGGGACACAAAATCAAAGTCAATAAAATTAGCCGCTGCACCAGAGTCCAGAAAAGCCAGTCCAGAACATGAGGCTGACTGGACCTCAATAGTGCAGGGCAGAAACATCTTAGCAATTTTAGGGAGTACCTGAGCTCCTAGGCAGTCCTCCCGACGACTGCCTAGGAGCGGAAGTTTTCCTGCTGTGACTTCTTGGGACAGGCATTTAGTAGATGTTCGGAACTCCCACAATAGAAACATAGTCGATTCTTCCGGCGATGTTCCCTCCTCTGCTCTGGGGTGATACTGCCGAGCTCCATTGGTTCAGGCCCAGGAAGAGATGAAACCGGACTGAGGGTTGGCCGAGAGACGGGAGGCACCCGGGGTGGTCGTCTGGACCTTAAGCGTCGATCTGCCCGGATGGCGAGGGTCATAGCTTCGTCAAGAGTTATAGGTTCTGCATGAGCTAATAACAAGTCTTTTACCTGGTCTGAAAGGCCGGTCATGAATAGGTCTTTCAAGGCCTGATCGTTCCACCCCGAGTCAGTCACGTACTGTCTGAACGTAGCGCAATATTCTTCCGCCATTTGTCTACCCTGACAGAGGGATAACAAGTGGGAAACCGCTAACGCAGGTCGGTCAGGTTCATCATATACCTGACCCAGTGCAGAGAAAAAACTGTCTAGAGAAGAACGCAGAGGTGAATCAGGAGGTAAGGAAAGTGCCCAATTTTGCGGGTCACCCCGCAGTAGAGACATAACCAGCCCCACCTTTTGCGCTTCTGTACCAGAGGACCGAGGTCGTAAGGAAAAATAAAGTTTACACCCTTCCCGAAATGAAAAAAATTTCCTACGATCGCCAGAAAAAAGGTCAGGAAGGGGAACCTTAGGTTCAGGTACAGGTGACTGAACGGCCGTAGGTGGCACCGGGGCCATAGCATGCATGTCTTCCTGAACCTGAAGGCGGATAGCCAGATCTTGAACCAACTTGGTCAAGGCCTGGACCTGTGCGACCACAGCTGACATAGGCTCCATAGGTGGAGTGAACGTAGCTGGACGTATGCAGGCTGCAGGCCTCTTTTGGGCCAGTGTTTCTGTCAGGATGGGGTACACAGACAACAGAGGAATGTGAGCCCTGAGCTAGCCCAAAACCTCTGTCCCTGCCTATTGCCCCACCCACGCTAAACCGTGGGGCGACAACCACGAAGACTCGGAATACACTAGACAAAGTGCAGGGGAAGGTAAAACAAACAAGACAGACAAACAACAAAACGGGAAGTCAGAAAGCCGCGTCAGAACCAGGAGAGTACGTCAGGAACAAAATCAGCAAGCAAAGAGTAGTCAAAAACACGCCTAGGGTCAAGAACAACACGAATCCAAACAGCAAAGCACAAAGAACGAACCAGGTAGGTAGCAAGGAACTTCAAACACTGGCACCAAGGCAAACATTTGAGGACCTTAAATACCTAGCAGACCCCACCCAGTCAGCTGACTGGGAGGAGAAAGCAAGGAAGAAAGGTTAACCCATGAGATACCAAATGAAACAAAAACAAACAGAAACTATATTGCTCGCGTTTTCCGGCGACCAGCAACAGGCCGCGAGTGAGAGTGCGCACTAACCTGACCCCGGGCAACCACCTCGTCACCAGAGCCAGAGACAGGACCAGCAGAACGGGTGCAATGACTGCCGGTCCTGACAGCTGTATGGGCACCCAGCAGTGCTCAGGAGACACGGAGCAGCATATAGTTTTTGGAGGGCAGATTTTGCTGGAATGGTCTTTAGGAGACATGCTGTATTTGAAGATTTGAAGAGACCCTGAGGTACCCTTATAGTTGAAACCCAAAAAAAGTGGCCACATTCTGGAAACTACAGCACCTAAGGAATTTTTTAAGGGGTGTAGTAGGCACTTTGACCCAAAAGGCATTTCATAGAATTTATTAGGGTTCATTCACACAAGCGGATGCCGTGCGGGTAATCCACTGCGTGAAAGAGTGTCAAGCCCCATTCCGGACAGCAGAGACATGGAGCATCCGTGCCTCTCTGTGACCTTTTTACTACAAAATCA
The DNA here is from genome assembly GCA_900303285.1 of Rhinella marina. Taxonomy (NCBI): domain Eukaryota; kingdom Metazoa; phylum Chordata; class Amphibia; order Anura; family Bufonidae; genus Rhinella; species Rhinella marina. The sequence goes on from ONZH01028599.1 coordinate 122,159, forward strand.
CAGTGACAACTTTATCTTACTGTGATTTTGTAGTAAACAAAATCACAGAGAGTCAAGGAACATTTATAAGTGATTTTTATTTTTAATGAGGTTCACCATATGATAACTTTATTCTTCAGATTTATACGATTATGGTGATACCAAATATATATAGTTTTTTCATGTTTTACTACGTTTTGCATAGTAAAAAAAACTGCCATAGAAACGTCCATAACGTCCATAGCATACAGATGGAAAACACTGTCATCTAAACCAGGCCTTACTGTATGAGCACCCACTCCTTGAGTCTAAAGTTAAATCTGGCCTTGACGTCAGACAAATATATGGGCATGCACACATGCCACCGATGTTACTCATGGAATGTCAAACTGACAATGTAACAAAAGTCTATTATAAGCAAAAAATGCTTTAATATATGGCATCACATACCTATAGCCTTGTTGTAGAAGCATCAAAAGAATGAACTGTTCACACATCACTTAATGCTTATATAGATTAGTACGATAATACAGGATAGTAATATGGCATCTACATTATTCTAGCAGGTGTTATTTTCGCAGTACTTGTGTTTTGCCATGCCGTCCTTCATTCAAGGACAAGCTGGCATTTTCTGTCAGTCCATCTATGCAGAATAAATGATGGCGTATTTCGCACCACATTATACTAAAAATGTATTAACGGGAAGAAAAACCGTTCAGGAAGGAGCTGCATGTAAAGCTTTATCACCTTCATATAAGCTCTCTAGGCAATCCAAGTGCCTTGAAATATATCATGCATTTAAAGTGATTGGCCATTTACTTAATGTCATTTCCGATATTTTAACCTGATTAATCTCCCTTAAAAAAAAACCAGCAGTCCATTTGTACGTAATGTTGACGAACCACTTTGGTCCCACTATCCAGAAAATACAATTCCAAGAAGTTCACCTCAAGCAAAACTTGTAGAGCACCCTTGACGTCGCTTCCTTCTTTCAGTGTAATTAATAAGAATAGTCTTAGGCTCCATTCACAGTTTCCTCCGAGGGAAGCCTCTGATGTTACAGGAACATACATTATGTACCAATGACCCCCTCTATAAAAAACGTATACTGTACAATTTTTTCCTGTGTCACTGCATAGAAATGCATAGTAAATGACTCTTTTCATACAGTAAAAAAAAAAAATAAATTGACTTGCCGACCAGACCCTCCTTAGGGATATCCTGGAACTTCTTGACTTATAGATATATCTGACATTTGCGCTGGTAGCTTTATCTGCACACAAACCAAATATGACCCTTACTGGATTCTTAGAGAATCAGAAGCTTGTGATGTACCATCAGATGAAATATGCAAAACAAAGTCCAGATCACCTGAGTCCTTGTAATGCAGGAAAGGCACTGAACAGCATCAGCACAATCTATAGAAAAAAGTGCAGATCCAGCATCTGATGCAGTATAAAAGATGAAGGTTTACTGAGATCCATTAAAGGGGTATTCTGGTTACATTAATATATCCCGGCAGGCGTGTATTCTTTTCCAAAGTATGCTTTTAATTCCACATGTTCATGAGTGTCTACAAGGATGCGTTTCGACAAACACTTATTGATATATATATATAAATCCACAGGAAAGGTGATAAATACTAGATCAATGGAGGTCCTACCACTGGGACCCGCACCGATCACAAGAACGTGGCCTCTTAAGCCCTGCAATAAACAGGGCAGTCAGTCGCACATGAGCGTGAACACTCAATTCATTTCTGTGGGAGCAGAGTACAACGTCTGGCTATCTCTAGAACTCCCATAGTAATGAATGGACTGGCAACACGCATGCCTGACTGGCCGCTCTGTTCATTTCAGGGGAACGGGGCCCCCGTTTCTGTGATCAGTGGGGGTCCCAGGGGTAGGATCCCCACTGATCTAGTATTTATCACCAATCTTGTGGATAGGGGATAACTTAATGCAACCGGAATACCCCTTTAACCCCCTAACTGTTTTGCCAGAGTGGAGCTCCAGCAGTGGGAAAAGTAGCTAACTGAAGGGGGAGGGTTGCTTTAGATGCTGATATCTCCTTAATGGTAAGAGCTAGAAACATGCAACTGATCTTGTTTGAAAGCAGGCATCCCAAGCTTTCTGGTAATACCAAAATGACAGCAATATGTTCAGGACAGAGAAAGATATCACTGATAGAAATCAGGATGCTGTGAATGCAGCTGAAAATGAAAGTAAAAACAGGTTTTACTCGCGATTATTCCCAACTTGATTTCTAACAGTGATCTCTCCTCTGTTGCGTGGACTTTATACTTCATACAAGACCAGTTGCATGTTTCTAGCTGCTACCATTGAGGAGATATCACCATCTAAGTCAGCCCTCCCCCTCCAGGTAGCTACTTTTCCACTGACCGAGCTTAAGCACACATGGTGGTTTAATGGTTGTAACTATTTTATTTGTTGGACTACAAAAATGTTTTGCATCTAGGGCTTTTTATTAATGTTTTTTTAGGGGTTTTTTGTTTTTAGTTTAATTTGGGGAAAACCATGCAAAACATTTAAAATGTCTTTTTTTCAAATTATAGTTCCTTCTTTAAATATGCAAACTGGCACCAAAATAAATTATTAAAATGGGTTACTTATTTTGTGTTGGTTTTTAGAAATACAATATGTATAGTTTTGCATGCACAGGGTGACTATGGTGATGGTTTCGGTTGGAGTGAGTATTTTTATTTATTTCTTTGATTTGTATTTCATTATATTTTTTTTTATTTTTTTTATATATTTTTGGCACATAATATGTCCCCCAAGAGGTAATTAAAGGACATCTGGGGGTACTTACACATTTTACACTCTGACTACCCCACCCACTACACTTTCAATTCACATTTTCTGTTTTTTCATTCTCGTTTTTTTACTCCGTCTTACCGGAGCCACACCTTTTTTATTTTTCCGTTCAAATAGACCGGACAAGTTGTACTTTCTAATGGCACCATTTAATATGGCATACAAAGTAGTAGCAAGGACCACAGTTTTATGGGTTTCATTTATACAGCGTTCCCAATGCGGTAAAACTGACCTGTTCCCTTCATTCTCTGGGTCGGTACTACTTCAGTGATGCCACATTTTTATAGTTTTTCTTGAGTTTTAATGTTTAAAAGGAATAACTTTGGAAAATATACTTTTTCATATTTATTTTTATGGGGATGTCTGAGGGTTCTTTTTTTGGGGGGAGGGTGTTCCTTAGTTTTTATTAATACCATTTCGGGGAGTATATGACATTTTGATTACTTTTTATTCAATTTTTTTTTGGGGGGGGGAGGTGAAGCAAAGAAAAAATGGCAAATCAGTCATACAGGTTAAATACTTTTTTATTTTAATAGTTGGGGCATTTTGGAATGCAGTGATAGCATTCTTTTCTTTTTTGGAAGAAAAACTAATCTGAATATCTTTCCCAGAAACTTAAAGGTATGTGCAATGCAGTGCAAGGCAAGGTCTGTTTGTTGTGAGCCGGAGACGTAATAGGCTTCATTCACATCAGTATTCTTGACAGAGACTTCCACCTAGAAGGGTGCCCAGCGCCATCACTGGCACAAATGGGCAGTGTATAGCATTGTTCTGGGTGGTTTTAGAGGTGGGTACTAGTAATACCCACCTCTAAAACCGCCCACAACACAGCTATATACCAGACATTTGTGCCATGACATCACCGGGTTTCTCTGCTTCCACCCTGAACCCAGAGAACCACTTTAAATCTTTATCGTAAACCCGAAAATAAGCTCCCCTTCACTCCTTTACCATGTACTGGTGGAGCATCAGAGCATTTCCTTGCTCCCATGCTCCCCTTGCTTCGCGTTGCATTGCGCAGGGCAAGATCTGTGACATACCAGCTTCACATCAGTATGTCAGGCAGAGACTTTCACCTAGCATGGAGCCCAGTGACGTCACTGGCACAAATGGGCGATGTATAGCGCTATTATGGGCAATTTTAGAGGTGGGCACTAATGATACACCACTCATTTGTGCTGTGATGTCACCAGGCGGAAGTCTTCACCTCCGCCCTGAACCCGGACAGCTGCTTTAAATCTTTTTTACTGTTTAATCCTTGAATTCTGCTCCTCTCTCTGTCCTCCACAGACCCTCCTCCTCAGTAAAAGGTGTCAAAAAATACAAAATTGTTTTCTACGCTTTATCCAACCAAAACAAATTCTTAAGTTTACAATTTGAGTCTATAAATCTGCTTGCAGTAAGCTCCTACTCTTCTCTCTAGTGAAGGCAGAAAGACAGAATTGTGAAGTGAAATTCGGACCAACATGTGCAAAACATGCAGAGGTCATGTCATAAATGTCAGATAACAGTCAGTTTGTGGCAAATTCATGTCTTTGGTTGTATTATCCTTTTAAGGGCTCATGTAAACGGCTGTAGCTAAGACACGGATACCGACCGCGTGTGTTCTGCATTTTGCGGAATGGAACGTTCTGCCATTTATAGAACTGTCCTATCCTTGTCCATAAAACAGATACGTATAGGACATGTTCTATTTTTTTGCGTGGCTGCAGAACAGATATACGGATGTGGACAGCATCTTTTGCCACCTAATTGAAGTGACTGGGTCCTTGTCCGATCTGCAAAAAATGCATATTGGAATTGGACAAAAAAAAGACGGTCTTTTGCATTAGCCCTAACTCTATGAAGTAGGTTATTTGGAGATCTGAAACAGAAAATGGAGCTCCGACTTCTATAAAGATATGCTATGAAGTAAATCAGCATAGAAATTTAGCCTGAAAATGCGTATGGAAAGGCACTAATAATAGACATTTTTGTAACAGCTTTTTATACCAAATGGCAATACTGGGTCGAACAACTCATAGGAGGCTGAAATAAATGTGAGCAATAAATAAAATGAATGTTTTCCCTGCGGGGCTGGCAGCTCTGCCACATCCTGAACATAAAAGATATGCAAGCATAAGGACCTCCTAGGGAACACAGAAAATGGATCATTTCGGATATTCTGCCAAGGTATACTGAATGTACATCTGTTTCCTTTGTATTCAAAGGTAAGCCTGTTAGCTCCTTCAGGGCACTACCTGAGGTATAAAAGATGGGTGGAAACCATTTCATTCTAACATTTCATTATATTTTTGACTGTAATAATAAGAATATAAAGAAAAAATTTCCAGAAGGTCAGAATCCACACCGATCAGACAAATGAATTTTAACTCCTTGGGCGTATTACTGCACTCTTTCAATTTGTCAATAACTTCTAATTGGTTAAAGCGGTTCTCCAAGAGTATAAAATGTCCCCCCATGTGCTGGGCCCCCCACATGGATTATACTTACCCCGCTCCCTGCAACGCTCCTGGTCGCCGCTCCGCCGCTGCTACTTCTCCCTGCACACCGATGAAAACATCCGATGTTGGGGGGCGGGTGGTCGCAGCTCTCAAAGCTGCTGGCGGCCTATTATAGGTGATGGGTAGAGTGGTGCAGACATGCCTAGGGAGACGGTCACACAGGTTGCAGGATGCAAGTGCCCAGGAGGTGATCTTTTCATGTTCACTGCTCTGGACCGGACTGAGCGATTCCAGGCCCCTCCACTCTGAGTGAGAGCCCTGGTGTTCACTAGAGCTGTCACTTGGAGCAGAGATAAGGGCCCAGAAAGCATTCCTCGTAGAGGGAAGGTAACCCCCTTTAATTTGGCACTTTTAAATCATCAGGACACAACCAATAGATAAACCACACACAAGTCCTATTATTGCATTACTATATACTGTCCGTGTAATACATGACTTACTGAGCTTTGCACAGCTTTTCCCAAGCCTTATGATATTTCACAGGGTCTTCTGTTTTGTTTGAAGGTTCTAGTTCAGCAGAGTCTATATACTAAGAAAAGAAATGTATTAATCACGTGAGATACATTCTGTATGAACTGTTAATTTGTTCTTCTAAACTTCTTAAACTATGGTTATTTTATAAAGTTTTCAACTTAAAGTTCTGGCCACTAGCAACCTGTCCTAGAAGAGCAGGACTGGTTGCCTCCACTGCCCTACAATGGATGGTAATAATGTGATCCTGTCTTCGATATGCCATCATGGCTGAGCAGCCTGACAGGAAAGCTCACCAATATGTAGTATATGGAAGATCCAGAGAGTAATGTGTAGTGAGGCCCTGGCCCCCTCACCCCCTAGCCAGCTTTGCAAATGGAGGCAACTAGTCCTGCTCACATTCTAGGACAGGTTAGTGGCAGCCATTTTAAATTTCCATTCCCAGAGAACCCCTTTAATAAACCACAACTTATACCTATATGCTGCCCCAGCTGCCTCCCAGGCTTTGTCCAAGTTCTGATCAGCAGAACATCTACTATACTGCTTAGAACAATGGACTCCAACCTGTGGCTCTTCAACATTTGAAAAACTAGTACTCCCAGCAGCTGGAGAGCCACAGGTTGGAGACCAGCAAACCATGATAACATTGATTAAAATATCCCCAACTAGGATAAATAATGGCTTACCATTAAATTCAGCTTATGGTTGATGGCCAGGGCAGAGTGCTCTAGCGCCTTGAAGACAGAGGTATAACAGTCACTCAGTTTGGTGTATTTTCCAACCAGTGCTATGGAGCAGGTCTGCAGCAGTCGTTCATACCTGGTAAAAATGGTCACAATTACTGGTTGACAATAAAAGTTTTTTTTTCAGTTCCCACTGCTGGGATCTCCGAAGGTAAAAGCTGAAGTCTGTGGGAGAATCTGACAGCGAGTGTTGAATTAGGCTAGTTTCACCTCTGCGGCAGAGAACCCCGGCAGACTGGTCCAGTAGAGTTCACTGGATCTGGCAATGCGTAGAACAGTGATGGCTAACCTCCGGCACTCCAGCTGTGGTGTAACTAGGGCTCCCAGAATGCTCCATTCATTTCTATGGAGTTCTTATAACAGCCAAGCAAGTGTGAATCTTAGGAGTTGTAGTTTTACCACAGCTGGAGTGCCAGAGGTTAGCCATCACTGGCCTATAACTACTGCCTTGCCGCCAGACCACACTGACTACAATGCGGTCCAGCTGAGATCAGTCCGCTAAACAGAAAATAGGCTGAAAATTGGCCAGACAAAAACCACTGGACGATTCCCAGCACTGTACAGCAGTACTGCCGGCAGCAGCACCCTGTAGCCTTACCCTGTAGTGCCATCACTCGAGAAATTAAAGAAGTATTACAGATTTTATGCTTTCATTTAGTTGTTTATAGAATAAAAAATCTCAGATTAGTCCTGTAAAATGCATTAATGGGAAACTGAATAAGATTATACAGTCATATAAACTTCCCCCTTCCATTCCACCTATGCATCATACAGTAACTATCTCCTCAGGAGATCAATTCAGGAACAAGCCGTAGGAGTTGAAATGTCAAAATGTACTGTGTGTTTAGTAAGGTTATTATACCCTTTATACTGTATCACGTTGTTTACTGTCATAATATTGGATAAGGTAATTGAACCTGAAGACTGGAAACTACAGAGCTCACTCCAGTCCTGTGTACACAACACATGCAGCACAACGAGCGGGTGTTCATTTCACAAAATGTTACTGCTGTATATACAAAATGTAACTTGAGAATGGCTGTAGTATTGTAGGGGGAAGGGGATCTCCTTTATAATTCCTGACTACGCAGCCCTCTATTCACCATGAAGAATCACTTACAGTTTATGTCATCCATTAGTGATCACCAGCTGTTCATAAACTACATTTTGGCTGCTTCTGGCCTCAAGGTCTTTACAAACAATCTGGACCAGATTTACTAATCGTAAACATGGAGAAAGCTTAGACAGTCTGTCTAGACCAGCACCAGATTTATCACACGGGGCTCGGGCCGGAGGATAAAAGTGGTGCAGAGAGAGACACTTTTCTCTGACTTTGTACCAGCTATTGATTGGCTTACTGAATTTTATGGCGAAATGGTGTATATTAGGATCTGCACTTTCCTGCGAAGCTCTGCCCACTTTCCGTTAATCCCCACTACTTTTTTAAATATGACAGAAAAATGTGTAGAAATCCTAGATGTGGCAGATTTTTGGCGCAGATACATTACTAAATCTGAACCTCAGTTCTTACTGTTATAGTTAATGGGGTATTCCCATCTCAGACAATGGGGGCATATCGCTAGGATATGCCCCCCATTGTCAGATAGGTGCAGGGACCCGCACCTACAAGGAGAATGGAGCGTCCACCACCAAGCGCTGCTTTCCACTGCTCCCATAGAAGTGAATGGGACCACACCGCACATGCGCGGCCCCTGCTCCCATTCATTTCTATGGGGCAGGCGCAAATAGTTGAGCCAGCGCTATACCATACGGACCCATTCATTTTTCCATAGGAGAAGTTTTCACGGAAGTTCCCCCGCAAAAAAAATAAAACATGACATGGGTCCGCAAAATTGCGGAACACTACGGAAGACTTTCCGTATGTCTTCCGTTCCGTTTTTATACGGATCACGGAATTCATACGGTCGTGTGAATGGGGCCTAAGGCTACTTTCATATTTGCGTTATTAATTCCGGCAATGAGATCTGGCAGAGGATCTCAATACCAGAATTAAATGGATCCATTTTGATTTTGCACATCAGGATGCATCCGTTCCGTTAGGATGTGATTGTGTCAAATCAAAACGTTAATAAACAGATCTGTCATTAATACATTGAAAGACAATGGGTGATGGATCCGTTTTTTAGGCGCCATAAACGCTTTTTTCTGCCTTTATGATCGGACACAAAACTTCAGCTTGCAGCGGTTTTGTGTCCGGTCACAAAACAAAATGCTGCCAGAACTGAAGACATCCTGATGCATCCAGAACGAATCTCTTTCCATTCAGAATGCATATGGTCTAAAGTGAAACATTTTTTTCCGGCATTGAGACCCTCTGTCAGATCTCAATACCGGATAACATCAACGCAAGTGTGAAAGAAGCCTAAGACTTATCCAATCAAGGCCAAGACGCCCCCTGGGCACTTGCGAGGCCTCATATCAATAAAACCTACAGCGCTATGTAAGCAGCAAATAAGGTGACATATACGTGACAGACTCATTCAAATAAAACTGCTTTAAAAGATAAAGGGGGTCATTTATATTAGACGTATTTCTGGTGCAGAGTGTAAGGCAACTTTGCGCCGCAATCTGTGATTTTTCCCTGCTCACGCCAGGTCTACAATCTACGCCAGAAAGGGATACGGCGCCTCTACATAACTTCCGCGGATCCACCGCCAGCACAGGGCCTTATTAAGACTGGTGTCTAAAACGCAGGTCTTAATAAATGACCTCAAAGATATCTGCTAGAAATTACCTAATTTGCCATTGTCAACTGCCAGACACTGTTACAAAGTATCATATATTCATAAAGGGACGTCTGAGAAGGTATACGAAATTTGCCGCATCAGCTGATTAACCAGGGACGTTCATAATGCAGGCATCAGTCTTGCAGACTATAATTACATGAGATCTAATCACCCGCTCTGCCGAATGTATTTAAATACATCACTGATTAATCAATGATCCATCGATGCCGATGACCATCTGATTTGCATGCACTAGATGCAGGCACAGATGGAAGAACATCTGAAGTACATATTCTGTTTGGTCCATGGTCAGGCTTGACGCATTTATATCCATCAATCTTCTAAGCTCTTAGAAGAAATGAGTCAATCACTGGGACTACTGTGAACGTATGAGAGATTGCATGAGGAGACAGGAAAGTGCTGCCCCTTCTATTTTGTCCTTCTAAATAAAATAAAAGCTTCTGCACAAAAGAAGAATTGCTAATTCCTATTGATTCTGTCGCTGGAATATGACAGCATAAAAGTAGCAGAGAGCATAGAATTACCTAACTGGGGATGCAAGAAATGGATTGAAATTGCAGTTCAGCCAAGCTTAGAAATACAATTCTCCAGACTTATAGATCTAAAAATGTTTTTAAAGTGTCAGCTTAGTATAAGTGATAACAGTATTCCACCGGGGACAAAGTATAAACTTTTTTCAGATTGTGAAAGGGGTATTCAGGTTTTAATAATTTCAGTATTTTTTGCTGTATAAGACGCACCTAATGATAAGACGCAACTAGGTTTTAGAGGAGGAAAATAAGAAAAAAAATATTTTCCATCAGATTTCAAAACAGACCACCAATCTTCATCAGACCCCCTTTTCAGACTTTGACAGTAGGACTAGATTGCGGGTTTTTAATAGTGGCGGACTGAGGTTTCTCAGGCGCCCAGCTTCTAGAACAGGGATCAGCAACCTCCGGAACTCCAGCTGTTCTGAAACTACAGCTCCAGTCTGCAGGCTGGGAGTTGTGGTTTGGCACCAGCTGGAGTGCCAAAGGTTGCTAATCCCTGTTCTAGAACCTGTGCACATGCACTTTTAATGTTATCCTACTCTTTTTTAATATAATTGCACACACAGGACACATAAATAAGGTTTAATTAGTTATTTGTGAATCAAGAACTTGACCTCAGTGGTTTTTTTGCTGGAACTTTTGGGGACAGCTATATAAGGGTGCCCATTACCGTATCAGATGTATGGCTAGGAAAATGTATCACCTAAAGAAAAAAGGTACTTACCTATTCACTGCCACTCTGTTCTAGTGATGAGACTCCAGTCCCTGCTCTTTTTCTTTCCCGGTAGACTGTAAGTGTGATGTCATGTGCCCCACTGTAGCCATTCATTGGCCTCAGCGGTGACATTTCCCTTAGCAGCACAAGACCACTCAGTTTACATGGTAATCTGACTCATAAGGATACATGGTGGTGAATGTGACCTCCAGGGACCACGGGATGGGAGCCTTAGCAGTAAAACAAGACAAGCCCTTTAATACCACCAAAATGTTCATTTGACGCTTCAGTGATGTGATTAGTATAGACTTGAAGGTCAAGACAAGATTACAGTACTAATAGATTTGGGGGGGGGTACTGTCTCTCCTTGGGGCATGAAGAGACTTACAGGGCATACATGCTCCTCTGGGAAGAAAGGGATGCAAATGAGCTGTTAACAAGCTCTGCCTCTAATGCCACCAGATGTAAGGCAGCCATCCTATAAGTCAATGTTTGACCCTTGAAATAGGCCTTAAAGGGGTATTCCGGTTACCATAAATATAACTTATGTTTTAGACTAATTCATCAACAATAATTACCTAATACTGTGCTCCAAACTAAAAAAAAATACCTAGGAGGTATTGGCTCCTGAACTGAAAAATTTAGGAGCCAAATTAAATTTTTAGTTGCCAAATTTAAATACACATAATTATAATTAAAAAAGACTTGGAGGAGAAGATGGAACATCCAGCCCATAATAGAACAGTCCTATCCTTTTTTTGGGGGGACAAGGTGACTAAAAAATGGCGAATTGTGCGGATTTTATTTATTTTTTTCTGTTACGCGTTCACCGCATAGGAGATTTTTTTTTATATTTTAATAGTTTGGACTTTTCAGACGTGGCAATATGTATAATATTTATTTATTGTTAATATATTTTATATGTAAAATTGGGAAAGGGGGTGATTAAGGGGCTATTCAGACGGCCGTAGTATTGCGCATCCGCTCCGCAATACCACGGATGCCGATGCAGTTGCGAACAAGAATAGGACATGTCCTGTAATTTCCTGCGGAGCCGCGGCAAGTTCGCATGCTGCCCATTGAAGTGAATATGGCCGCATCTATTCCGCAAAATTGCGGAATAGATGCGGGCGCATTTACAAGGTCGTGTGAATGGGCCCTTAAATTTAATATATTGGGGCTTGTTTTGTTTTTTTATTTACTGCGCTGCACTGCGCCACTAATGAATATAAAGCACATTAAATCAAGTATAGGGCGCAGCGGTATAACATACCCAGCCTCAATAGCAGGGCGCGCAATCCGCAGCAATTAACCCCTCAGGTGCCACACGAAGTGGCTTCGTAAGAAGCATTTCAAGGTCCTGGAGTGGCCTAGCCAGTCTCCAGATCTCAACCCCATAGAAAACCTTTGGAGGGAGTTGAAAGTCTGTGTTGCCCAGCGACAGCCCCAAAACATCACTGCTCTAAAGGAGATCTGCATGGAGGAATGGGCCAACATACCAGCAACAGTGTGTGCCAACCTTGTGAAGACTTACAGAAAACGTTTGACCTCTGTCATTGCCAACAAAGGATATATAACAAAGTATTGAGATGAACTTTTGTTATTGACCAAATACTTATTTTCCACTATAATTTGCAAATAAATTCTTTAAAAATCAGACAATGTGATTTTCTGGATTTGTTTTCTCATTTTGTCTCTCATAGTTGAGGTCTACCTATGATGTCAATTACAGGCCTCTCTCATCTTTTTAAGTGGGAGAACGTGCACAATTGGTGGCTGACTAAATTTTACTTTTTTCCCACTGTACCTGTGTTTTCTCCTCTTTCTGTGACAACAGGAAAACCACTGCTGCTCCCAAGGGGTTGTCACTCAGCTTTCCCATATCCCTCAATGGCACACACCTAGTTATGGAGTGATAGGTTCTTTACATTTATATTTAGGCTCATCTGCTACTCAAGAATCTTGAGGAACCCAAATAACTGTCCACCTATGACCTCTACTGGCAGCCATTTAGGTCATCAACCAGGTTTCCCAGAAAAAAGATGTAATGGTGAAAAAAGAAACCCTATTACAAATGCATCCACCTTAATATATCTGCAAGACTGAGAAGATGCATTTGGCTTCAGCTTTGTTGTAGCAGTAACACTTCATTACAAGTCATGTGACTTTGTTGCATGACTACTACTAGCATGTGACTGAAAAAGATGGAAGTTGTGTCACACTTTCTTATATAGTACCAGCATGTTCCAGACTGCTGTGTCGAGACTGTCATCACTATAAGCCCATGTTCCCAGTGGCTTACAATCTAAAAGTGGCCATACACAACAGATGAAAGCTGGGCAAACTCAAAAGTTTCAGTGGGACTGAGCGATCTGATCTCATGTGTATGGAGGTGTCCACGCTACCCAACTGGCAGACATCATGGGAAAAAAGTGTTGGACAAGTAGATCTCAATATGCACGATTCTTATGTTCCCAAGAGAGATTAGGCAATGGCCTATTCTACCCTACCGTTAATAAATGCATGGTCAGCCAAGTGGGTGGGTTGGAAGGAATAGCTGTCCGCCAAATGAACGTTCAGCCGACAGCTAAATATGGTGTATATGAACAAAGTTTTAACTTATCAACTATCCACCTATAAGTATGGTATTGATGTAAAGATTGGGGGGATCAGAAATATGTGTGCCCCCCTCTCCCCATGATCACTAATTTCTCTCAAATATCTGAGAGAAACTGATGACTTACTGTTCCTTTAAAGAGATTTCCAGCACAATAATATTGGTGGTCTATCTTAAGGATAGGCCATCATCGTTGGATCAGTGGTAGTCTGACCTCTGGGACCTTTTACAATTAGCAAAGTGGAGGGGTTGGGGCACACCTGGAAGAGTCACGCATGGGAGAGTTTACATAACCCCAGTAGTTCATTCATATGTGAAGTACTATAGCATGTCCTCCACTAATGAAACACTAATGGTCTATGCTGAGGAAACACCAGCAAGTACAAGAGAACTCCTTTAAATTCCACCCAATAAAGCAGAAAGGTCACATGAAAAAATACAAGATGCAAATTTAATGCAATTTATGGCACCATGAATGACTAAGGTAAAAAGCTACTTCACACGGGATGTCCTGATGGAGACAACACTTTTTTAGGACGACAATGATACTGTCATTCTTCTCAGTGTTTGTTTAACCCCCTTAATGCATAATGCCATACATGTACAGCACTGGTGTGCAGGGAATGCATAGAGCAGGCTCACATTCTGAGCTCACTCCAGACATGGTGGTTACTGGCTGTATACAGTAGGCACCCAGTGGCTGTGACCAGGATTGTCATTTAACCTTCAGATCTCACTATCAACAGTGAGCGTGGGGTTAGACAGGGAGAGGGGCTTCCCTCTGCCCTCTGATTGTATCCCTGCAGTAAATTAAAGGGGCTCCAACCGGTTGCTATGACAGCCTAGGACCTTGTGAAGGCTCCCAGCTCTGTCATAGTGAACTACCTGCAAAGCTGTGTCTGAGGCACAGCCTGACAGGCAGCCTGTGAAAATTCTACAGACTGCAATAGTATTCCATTTTGACTCCCTGTGCCTTGCGATCAGAGCCCCTGCAGTGAAATCGTGGGGCTCTGATCAGTTACCATGGCTTCTGAAGCTTACCAGGCCTGCCATGGTAAGCTCCCTGCTAAACTGTGCACAAAGCACAGTGCAGCAGGGAGCATGTGAAAATCCTGTTCACCCTAATAGATCTCTATTATGGTGAACAGGACAAGGGATCAAAAGATCTCAAGTTCTAGTCCCCTAATGTTATTACTGTAAAAAAGAAAATTTTAAAAATCATCCCCCTTTCTTTACATATCAAAATATTAACAATAAAAAATGACATATCATGTATTGCTATGTCCGAATATGTCTAAACTATTAAGATATTTTAAAAAATTCCTGTGCAGTGAATACCATACTGGAAAAAAATGAAAACCACACAATTTGCCATTTTTTAGTCACCCCCCCCCCCAAAAAAAAAGAAAGAATAACAGCGATAAAAAAGTCATACACACTACAAAAATGGTACGAATAAAAACAAGTTTGTTCCACAAAAAACAAGCCCTCATACAGCTCTCTAAACAGAAATATAAAAACGTTATGGTTGTCAGAAAATGGCGATACAAAGAAATTTTTTCAAAGGTTTTTATTTTCTTTAAAGTAGTAAAACAAAAAAACCTATACAAGTTTGGTATCGTTACATTCGTATTGAGCCACACAATAAGATTATCATGTCATTTTTAATACACAGTAAACGGCAATATGTAAAAACTTCAAAAACCTTGACAGTTGGGCTTCCTTTTTTAAATTTAACCCCACAAATATTTTTTCCCCATTTTTCAATAACAGACATGGTAAATGAAATGGAGCCCTTAAAAAATACAAATTTTTCCACAAAAAATACGCCCCCGTATGGCTATATATGAATGGAAAATTTAAAAAAGTTATGGCTATTGAATCGTGGAGAGGAAAAAAAAAAACGCAAAACCAAAAATGGGCCCTGTACTTAAGGGGTTAAAATATAAAAATATTATTTTTCCTGCATGGTAAACGCCGTTACAGAAAAAATAAAAATCCACGATTCACCATTTTTGGTCCTTCCGCTTCAAAAATAAAAAGTGATCAAGAAGTAGTAAACATCCCAAAATGGTACCGTACACACCACAAAAAACAAGTCCTACGCAGTTCTGTAGCGAGAAATATATGTGTGTTGGAAAATGGTGACACAAAGAAGTTGTTTGTTTTTTTTTTGTTTTTTTTAAAGTAGAAAAAAAAAAAACTACACAAAACTATACAAATATGGTATCCCCGTAATTGTGCTGACCTGCAGAATAAGGATGTCATGTCATTTTAGCACATAGTAAATGCCGTAATTAAAAAAAAAAAAAACATTTTGACAGATATGGTAAATTAAATGATGCTATTAAAAAATACAACTTGTCCTGCAATAATGTGAATGAAAAAATGTTTAAAAGTTGCGGATTTTGGAAGGTAGAAAGGAAAAAACTAAATCACAAAACAAATTTAATGACATGTCTTATTTAAAATTATCTGGGAGAACTAGAAGTAATATCATTCTCCTACTGAGAGAATTGCCATCTGACATGGTAGAAATCAATATCCTTCACGGTGAGACGTCAGCAGCAGACATAATTACAGCTATTTCTAGCAGGCCCAGAGGGCTGCAGCCATCACCGCCCTACAGAGGAAACAGGTTGGGGATCTCAGCATCAAATGATATATGAAAATGGCTCTCCAGAACTACAGAGAAATAGCTGCATCTGTCTATCTATTGCCTTCTACAGAAGAGGGATACGGAGCATACCTACATGACGACGGGAATGCACGTTTACTCATATCCGGTTCATACATAATGCATGTGTACACAGATTTTTATAAGCACATCACTCATCTATGGAAGGACAAAATACATTAGTCATTGTATATCTATGAAATCCATCAGTAATGATATACAGTATTTTTTGCCCTATAAGACGCACCTGCCCATAAGACGAACCTAGGTTTTAGAGGAGTATATATATATTTATATATATATATATATTTATTTATTTTTTTCATTAGACCTCAGATCAGGCCACCAAACAGATCCCCAATGTTAATCAGACCCTAGCTCAGAGATACCATTCAGAACCCCAATGTTAATAAGACCTCAGCTCAGACTCCCATTGTTAATAAGACCACCAATCAGACCTCAGATCAGACCCCCAATGTTAGTAAAACCTCAGCTCAGACCCTCAATGTAAAAAAGACCCTCCTCAGATCAAACTCAATGTGAATGGCCCTCAGACCTCAGATTAGAGCCCCAATGTAAATAAGACGCCCCTCCATTCAGACCTCAGAACAGACCCCCAATGTGAATGACCCCCATTCAGACCTCAGAACAGAACCCCAATATAAATGACCCACATTAAGACCTTAGATCAGACCCCATGCTCAGAGCTGACCAAAAAAAAAAATCAACTTACCTCTCCTGCTCCGGACGACTCATGACATTCAGACCTTTTCCAGGTCTTCCTGCCGCGTTGTGATCTGGCATCACACAGCATGAGGTCACAGAGCGGCAACATGCTAACGTTGTATGCAGGTCACAGCACAGTGTGAGGAGCCTGCAGGAGAAGACCAGGAAGTGGAGAGTACAGAGCCCGCATGGGGAGCACTGTATTCACCACTTCCTGGTTCTCATTAGTATTCACCCCATAAGATGCACTTTGGGGGGGGTAGTGCATTTTACAGAGCAAAAAATACGATAAATGTTGTGTAGCTTAAAGGGGTTGTCCACCTTTTTGGACTCTTTTAACTTTAATCCCCAGCCTGTTATACCTATTGAAAAAACCATGCTGACCTGCTCCCGCTGTTCCGGCTTCATGGCTCCATTCAGCAGTATTCTAGTCTACTCCCTGTAAACTTCCAGAAGAACAGGGTTATGTGCGCTGCGCAGCCAATGATTTGGCAGTGACGTGTCCCCAAACACCACATTGCTGTTGGATCATAAGTCGTTTAAGGAAACATCAATGTTTACATCAGTCATTGTCTGTAATGGTGCACGTAACCCTTCTGTCCAGAAACTTACAGGACCGGGACTGGAAGACCAATGAAGGGAGCCAGGGACCCAGGGAGCTGGATCAAAGTAGCATGTGAATATTAGTACAACAGGCTGGGCTTGAAAGTTAAAAAAGTCCAAAAAGCTGAACAACACTTTTAAGCTTGTGTTAACAAAGGGTGGTACTGATAATGATGAAACCACATCAACATGTCAGTGGGCAAAGCTTTTAAATGAAGTTCAAGGCTGTTAAAGGCTGAGGAGTATTGCGGTGACCACCGACAGTACCACACTGTGTCCCCGACATGTGAATACAGACTTAACTAATAGCCGCAGAGCTGATCAACTCAGAGACCTCTCTACCTGTGATCTGCAGCTATTTGCTGGAGATACATTTAGCTTCTTACACATCACTGCTTGGTTCCCTATACAAGATATAGATAATAGATACAGATATAGGACATATGCTATATGGAAAAAAATACTCCATTATAGTAAAGAACTGCATCACATTGTGTCTTCAGTATTCACTTAACATGCTTCCAGGCACATACTGTAAGTTAAATGGACTAATAGGCCTTCATTATATCGAAAGAAGCCAAAGGACTGTTCTTTTGGTCTGCGTCAGGCAAGTAAACACCAGGGCTTAAAGTGGTTCTCCGAGTTATATTTATTGATGACCTATCCTCAGGATAGAGCATTAATATCAGATTGGCGGGGGTTCGACACCCTGCACCCCCGCCGATCAGCTGTTTGAAGAGGAGGCGTGCGCTGTACCAGCGCTGCCTTCTCTTCATTGTTTACCTGCTCGCCGTAACATACGCAGCGGTGCACAGGTGTAATTACACCTAACCTCCCCATTCATCTCAATGGGATGAATGGCTCCTATACAAGTGTATAGGAACGAGCCCTCCCATTGAAATGAACTGGGCGGCTTGGGTGTAATTACACCTGCGCACCGCTATTATTGGGTGATGTTATGCTTATGTTATCATTTTATTACGATAAAAGAAATACAGAAGAGAGCATTGTGGGCTACTTTACCTGTCAGCCATTCTTTTCCATTTCAGAAGCTGCACAGTGGGCTTATCATCCACAGGAAGGTTCAGTCTGTGTTTAAAATACGTAATAATTCCTTGTTCCTCTAATAAAATGGGTACACGGTATGTAGAAGACACATCATGAACAAAAATGACCTGAAAAGAAAGTTTTACATTGAGGAAACAATAATAATATATCTACATGGTTTCTCATGGAATTATGACAGGTCTGTAGGTGATATCTAAGACTAGGGAGTGAAGCTTAATAGATAGAATTACTACTCCCTCTCATATGTTAGTGCAAATTAGGATATCCAATACACTTAAAGGGGTATTCCCATCTTAGACAATGGGGGCATATCGCTAGGATATGCCCCCATTGTCTGATAGGTGCAGGTCCCACCGTTGGGACCCGAACCTATATCGAGAACGGAGCAGGGAGCGCTGCGCCTGGAGAACCCCAGGTTTTCGGGGTCCGCCCACCACCAGGCACAGCTCCCCGCTGCTCCTGCAGAAATTAATGTGAGAGCACCGCGCTTGCGCAGCCACCGCTCCTATTCATTTCTATGTAGCCGACTGAAACAGCCGAGCCAGTGCCCATAGAGATGAATGGAGGGCGGCTGCGCATGCGCAGTGCACCTTCCTTTACTTTGGGGGCTCCGTTCTCAATATAGATGTGGGTCCCAGCAGTGGGACCCGCACCTATCAGACAATGGGGGCATATCCTAGTGATTGTCTAAGATGGGAATAACCCTTTAAAGGGAGTGGGCTACTAGACATGTCCCTTTAAGAATGAGCATCTAGTAGATGTTATTTCTTAAAGGGGTCTGTCCAAGGTATAAAGATTGATTAAAGAGGACCTTTCACCACTCCTGACATGCCTGTTTTAATAGCTTCATGCATTCCCCATGTAAAAATACTTCTGGAGCATCTATTCTTATGTCTCTATGTTGTGCCATTCCTTTATTATTTCTACTAGAAGTTATAAATGAATTGCTAGCAGTCTGCAGTAAGGGTACAGAGGGGAGGTAACAAGTTGGGGGTGTCTACCTGCACAGACTCACTCTATCCAATCAGTGCTGCCATTGTCAGACTGTGCAGGTACACATCCCAACTGGTTACCTCCCCTCTGTACCCTTACTGCAGACTGCTAGCAATTCATAACTTCTAGTAGAAATAATAAAGGAATGGCACAACATAGAGCCATAAGAATAGATGCTTCAGAATTGTTATTACACAGATAATGGATGACGCTATTATAACAGGCATGGCCAGAGTGGTGAAAGGTCCTCTTTAAGTCATATCTATCCCTTATTGGTAGGGTGGAAGAAAACACTGAAAAGCTGGATTGTTCTGACTTTTTTATTGCTCCAGTGCATCTGATACAGTGCATGCTATTTAAGGCAAGTTGAGTTCAAAAAGCCATTAAAACCACCAGGGCTGACCAAAATACCAGAAACATTACATGGTAAAGATCTGCACGGGACGCCGCTCTAGCCTATTTGCTAAAAGAGAATGCATCAGAAAATGACATGTTATTTAATGTTTTAAACCATGTTTCAAGGAAAATATTTTTCTTTAACTGCATTTTATGAATGTCCCATGTCACTATCTATACACAAATTACAATACTATAGTTTATAGTTTGCACTCTAGCCACTAGCCCTATTTTAAAGGGGTTCTCCAAGTTATATTTATTGATGACCTATCCTCAGGATAGGTCATCAATATCAGATCGGCGGGGGTCCGACACCAGACACCCCCGCCGATCAGCTGTTTGAAGAGGAGGCGCGCGCCGTACCAGCGCTGCCTCCTCTTCTTTGTTTACATCCTAGCCGTAACATGGGTAGCGGTAAGTAGGTGTAATTACACCTAACTGCCCTATTCATTTCAATGGGAAGGATCGCTCCCATAGACTTGTATAGGAACGAGCCGTCCCATTGAAATGAATGGGATGGTTAGGTGTAATTACACCTGCTCACCGCTGCGGATGTTACGGCAAGCGTGTAAACAATGAAGAGGAGGCAGCGCTGGTACGGCGTGTGCCTCCCCTTCAAACAGCTGGTCGGCAGGGGTGTCGGGTGTTGGACCCCTGCCGATCCTGAGGATAGGTCATCAATAAATATAACGTGGAGAACCCCTTTAAGGGAATATGGCATCAGAAAATTACTTATTGTTTAAATCACATGTTTATGTTAAACACATTTGTTAAGAATTTTTGGTTATTTTTTTTTTATTTTGCCATGTCACTATTTATCCTGAAAAACAACGTTGTGCAGTTTTCACACTGGCCATTAGGACTAAAATATGATAAGACTTCCTATCTTTTGAGAGCAGCCACATGAGCCATGTACACAGTGATCTGGAGCTGACCCCATTGACATCTATGGGAGAGTTTTCTAGGCATGCTCTGTGACCTGTGGTCAGAAGGTTAGGCCTCATTCACAACTACATCAAGAAGATCCGGATGCCTGATCTAGCACAAATGCCAGCTGTCGGCCGGAGCAAAAACCTATGCAGGCAGTGTGGTTTCATACTATATCTTTTTTCCAAAAATGCAATGCATTCATTTTGGGGGAGGGGGGGGGGGCAAAAGAAATGCCATGGCCAGGTGTTGTCAGTTTACAGTTATCAGGGGCGGACATACCGCGGTGCAGCCGGTTCGGCTGCACCGGGGCCCGGGACCGGAGGGGGGCCCTTTCTTCCCGGCGGCAGGTAGAGATGAGCGCTTCCATTTTGGAAGCGCTCATCTCTATATTCATCTGTATCGCCGTCCTTAGGACGGCGATACAGATGGATAATGCGGGGCAAGGGAGGGAGAGGCGTGTCCCTTCCCCGTTCCTCTGATAGGCTGCAGGCACTAGGCCTGTAGCCTATCAGAGGCCGGCACAGGCGGCGCGATGACGTCATCGCGCCGCCTGAGCCGTACAGCGCGGGACACAGGCCGGAAGAGGCCTGCATCGCGTCGCTGACAGAGGCAAGGAGGTAAGTATAACTGTTAATTTTTTTTTTATTTAAGTTGGCACTCAGTGGGGGCACTATGGGGGAGGAGCACTATGGAGGAGAGGCACTATGGGGGCCACTTTGGAGGGGGAGCACAATGGAGAAGGAACACTATGGGGGCCACTATGGAGGAGGAGCACTATGGGGGGCCACTATGGAGAAGGAAAACTATGGGGGCTACTATGGAGGAGGAGCACTATGGGGGGCCACTATGGAGGAGGAGCACTATGGGGGGCCACTATGGAGAAGGAACACTATGGGGGCTACTATGGAGGAGGAGCACTATGGGGGGCCACTATGGAGGGGGAGCACTATGGGGGCCACTATGGGGGGCCACTATGGAGAAGGAACACTATGGGGGCTACTATGGAGGAGGAGCACTATGGAGGGGGAGCACTATGGAGGGGGAGCACTATGGAGGGGGAGCACTATGGAGGGGGAGCACTATGGGGGGCCACTATGGAGAAGGAACACTATGGGGGCTACTATGGAGGAGGAGCACTATGGGGGGCCACTATGGAGGGGGAGCACTAGGGGGGGCCACTATGGAGGGGGAGCACTATGGAGGGGGAGCACTATGGGGGGCCACTATGGAGGGGGAGCACTATGGGGGAGGAGCACTATGGGGGGCCACTATGGAGGAGGAGCACTATGGGGGGGCACTATGGAGGAGGAGCATTATGGGGGGCTACTATGGAGGAGGAGCACTATGGGGGGCCACTATGGAGGAGGAGCACTATGGGGGGCCACTATGGAGGGGGAGCATTATGGGGGGCACTCTGGAGGAGGAGGACGACTATGGGGGGCCCTATATATATACTGGCACTATGGAGGGCGAGGATCACTATGGGGGCCCTATCTTATATTCTGGCAGACATGGGGGCACTATGGAGAAGGGGGGGAGAGGAGCACTATTGGGGTCATTGTATAGGGGCACTAAGAGGGTTTTTTGGGTACATAGTAGGGGGCATTGGCACATTATGAGGGCACTATGGGGACATTGGCTGGCCGGGGGCACTAATTATTTCTATTGTTGGGACTATTACTATCAGCTTAGCACAGTTATTTTTGGGGAACATTTTGGTTATAATTTAGTGTCAGGGACACTATTTCCTGGGTGCAGTTATTTTAATTACTGAAGGCGGTAGTATTTGAGGGGGACTGTTTCTGCAGTATAGTTTTGGGGAGCACAGCGGGCACAGTATTGGGGAGTGGCAGGATGAGGAGTTCAAGAAGGTGGAAGAATGATAGAAAAGTAGGAATCTAAGATGTCTATTTGTCAAACTCCACAGAGAGAAGAGATGGCTGGAAGAAATCATCATGGCAGTCTGGTCTGAAAGGAAAAGATGAGGAAAGAGAACATCTACATCTAAGAAGACGTCACTGGATGTAGGAGGTATGTGGACCTGTATTAGGCTACTTTCACATCTGAGTTGGTGATTCTGGCAGGCTGGTCCAGCAGAGAACAGCCTTCTGGAATTCACCGGCTCTGGCACTGCTGGATGCAGACAGAATGCCCGCCGGCCCCATTAACTATAATGGGGTCAGGCAGAGATCCGGCCACAATCTGGCAAAAATGCAGAGAATCAGCAGGACACAAACCTCTGGCATTTCTTGCATTCTCTGCCAAATCAGGTGGCCGGAGCGTAGTGCTGCAGGTGTGAAAGTAGCCTTACCCTGTATGTTTTGTATTGCTGTATGTAATGTTAGGACACCATAGGTTAGGTTGAGAATTTGGTTTGGGAACGGCGGGGGGGGGCCCAAACACATTCCTTGCACAAGGGCCCTCTGCTGTCTGTGTCCGCCCCTGACAGTTATTATAGTAGCAAATACATGATTTCCCTCAATATCACAAGAAGCCCGTTGATCTATGTTTTTGAAATGTTGGAGGAAACTAAAGAACCTTGAGGAAACCCAGCCGACTGTGTGGAAAAGACGTGACTGTAAACTCTAATGTGAGATAATCATGGAATAAATAACTGACCTGTTCGGGTTCCACATGACAGAACATTGAAATCTTCTGTTTCACAGCCATCTCAATGGGTTTGGTACTCCTACACACAATCTGTCAAAATAGATTAACAGTCAGAGTTCCCCACGTGACCAAAGAAATCCATACATACACTTTCTGAAAATGATGTGCATCTACCCAAAGATCATTCACAAGCTTATCTCTTTAGGCATAGTCATTGCTGGGTTACTGCTACAGGCTGAACTTAAAGGGGTTCTCTGGGAAAGAAAATTAAAATGCTTAAATATTATTTTATAAGTAATATATTCACAAATACCTTTCATTAGTTATAATGGCTCATTTTGTCGGGGGAGCAATCATTAGGAGAAATAAAATGGCCGCTGTCCTATTAGTACACACAAAACCTGTCCTAATCACACATGAGGACAAATTACTTCACAACACTGAGGTAAAGAGCTGCCTCATCCTCCTCTCTGCTCTGCTTGTCAGGGATTATGATCCTGAATACAGGTGAATCTCTGTGGGAATGGAGATGATGAGGAAACATGACAGGAGGATGATGAGTGGCTAATGTGCAGCAGCACTTGTATACAGTCTACATTACCACAGCCCCACATTACCACAGTCTGTCCTGTCTGTCCTCTCTGTAGTTCATGTCTCCTCATAAACTAAATTCTTATCATCTGTATTGAGGATAATAATCCCTGACAAGTAGGGGAGGAGGATGAGGCAGCTCTTTACCTCAGCCATTATAAATAATGAAAGGTATTTAAGAATATATTTATTATAAAGTAATATTAAAGTATTTGCATTTTTTTTAATTCCCAGAAAACCCCTTTAATAGTCCTTCAGAGTCCTCTGTTGTAGAGACCTACCTGGTCACCTTCTGCCAGCACTTTTGCCCGATATACTTGTTTTTCTCTGTGTAGTGTGGCTAAGGGCAGGAGGTGTTATGGGAACATCTACAAGTATGTAGCAGAGGCTTAAAGGCTATGTACACCTTTGGAGTCAATTTTTTTATGATTGTATTTAACTTATTTTTTGGCTTAAAATCATATTTTCAATTGGCCTTTATTAAAAAAAAAAATTGAGCTGTACATTTACAAAGGGTTAACCTTTTTTCTAACTGTGTGACTGGTACTTTCACTTTCACTTTGTGCCTTCATCTAATTATCCTTATCACTCGGCTACTGAGAGGCCATAAACACATATTTAAGCCACATTCTTATCAGTAAGATAAGAACTGATCTATAATGTGAGAACAGAAATAAGAAGTCCATCTGCACCTCAGATGACGGAAAAGACAAAAAATCCACAGGCAGCTAGTAGAGCATGTCAGCTCTGTACACAAAAAAGGATTCCATATTGTTTATAAAGAATAATAAAAAAAAATGATTTTTTAGCTCAAAATAAGTACAATGCAATAATGCAATAATAAAAAAAAATTGCCCCCAAAGGTGTACATAGCCTTTAAGTCATAAAAACAGCCTTAAAAAGCCATTTGCAAAGGCTACCTTGAGCAATGTTACTTTAATTTAAGGGGTTGTTCATGAAATTTTTTACTAACGGATTACAATGTTTTTAAATAATAAAAAGAGTAATAATCACCCAGGTCTTAATACCACAGCGCCCAAATGTAGTGTACACGCTGGGGTCAGTTAAACAGAGACCAGTGCAGATCCAGAAAGTGTAATAGGGAGCAGCAGTAGATTCTTTTGTTATTTTATACCAGGGATGCCCAACCTGCAGCCCTCCAACTATTACAAAACTACAACTCCCAGCATGCCTTTACAGCCTACAGCTATCAGCCTACAGCAGGGCATGGTGGGAGTGGTGGGAGTTGTAGTTTTACAACAGATGGAGGGCCACAAGTTGGGCATCACTGTTTTATACCATTGTAATCTGTCTCTAAAACAATGTCATGGGGGATAGAAAACACCTTTAACCCCGTGCCACAAATGGACATAACTGTACATCCACTTTAACAGTGGGTGCTTGATGTAATATATATCTGGGCACCGCCGTAAAAGCCAGGATAGGAGTTAACACTGATCTTAGCTGTTTAAAGGGGTTTTTCCAGATTTTACTACTGATAATCTATCCTCAGGATAGGTCATCAGTATCTGATCGGTGGGGGTTGCATACCTGGGACCCCCGACAATCAGCTGTTCGATAAGGCAGTGTCGCTCACAGTAGCTCCGCTGCTTTCTCGTGGCTTTTCCTAGGCCAGTGACGACGCGCTCATTGGTCATGTGGCCTAAACACAGCTTAGCCCCATTGAAGTGAATGGGGCTGAGTGCGATACCAAGCACAGACACTATACAATGTACAACACTGTGTTTGGTAATCATGGAGAAGGCCGTTGCCTTTTCAAACAGCTGATCGGCGGGGGTCCCGGGTGTCAGACCCCTGCTGATCAGATACTGATGATAGGTCATCAGTAATAAAATGTCGGAAAACTCTTTTGTTAATAGCTATCTGCCTATCATAGATATATGCCCTAATAGACTGCTTATCAGTTTGAATCACAGGTAATAATGCTTTGGTATACTCAGCATACCAAACTATTATAAAAGCAATCAAATGATCACATTGAGAAGTAGTGGAACTAAAAAAGCCCAAAAAGTCCTAATATTCACGAGCTCAAGTCTCTCCCTGCCCCCAGTGCTAATTTACATATTTCTTCCTACAGCAATCAGGAGGCAATCATGGTATCACCCGGATTGTAAAAACCCATAGAATAAAGTTAACATTTCATTTAAAATTGCACAGAGAGCACTGTAGGAGAAACATGTAAAAAACAATATATGTACCCCAAAATGGCTCTATTAAAATATGACTTGTAATCCAAAAACAAAACACATACAGCTATATTAATGGAAAAATGTTTTGGCTCTTAGACATTTTTTTCTATGAAATGTGCTTTAGTAAAAAGCTCAAAAATACTACACATATTTGTTATTGGGGGCATCCATAGAATAAAGGTGACATGTTATTTATGCTACAATGTATATGGCACAAAAATTATAATACTAAAAAACAAAGGAGAAATTGTTTTGTTTTTCTTTTCCTCAAGGAAAGAGATAACAGCTAAGGGCTCTTTCACACCACCGTTAAGGATTCCGTTCTAGCTTTCCGTTATAACATTGTTATAACGGAAAGAAACGGAATCCATAGGACGGAAATCAAAACGGACACCTTTAAGAGGTATTCTGTTTTCATTTGTCATAATAGAAGCCTATGCTTTCCCATAGGCTTCTATTATGACGGATCAAAACGGAATGCCTCTTAAAGGTGTCCATTTTGATTTCCGTCCTATGGATTCCGTTATTTTCTGTTATAACGATGCTATAACGGAAAACTAGAACGGAATCCCTAACGGTGGTGTGAAAGAGCCCTAACCAATAAGTTATATGTATCCCAATATGGCAACTTTCAAAACAACTTAGCCCACAAAAAAACAAGCCCTCGTTCACTTACCGTATTTTTCACCACCACGAACCCACCCCCCAAAGTTCGGGGAAAATGTCAGTGCGTCTTATGAGCATAGTGAATGCAGAGGTCCCCGTGCGGGCTCTGTGCTTCTGCATATTCCTCGGTCACATGCTGTACTATGACCTACGCACAGTGTGAGGACCTCAGCGCGCTCAGTGACTTCATGCTGTACGACATCAGGTCACAGCACTGCGCGCCAGGAAGAGCAGGAGATGAATGTTAGGAGCGGTGGTGGCGTCTGGAACAGGAGAGGTAAGTTGATTTATTTTTTTTCTCTGATCTTAGTGTAATTAACATGGGGTTCTGATCTGAGGTCTGACTGGGGCTCATTCACAATCAGAGTTTAATCTGAGGTCTGAATGGGGGTCTTTTTCACATTGGGGTTCTGATCTGAAGTCTCATTGGGGGTCATTCACATTGGGGGTCTGATCTGAGGTCTGTATAAGGGGTCTTATTAACATTGGGGTTCTGATCTGAGGCCTGATTAACATTGGGGGTTTGGGGGGGGCGGAGCTAGCCGCAGCGGGGAATGGTCGCTTGATTTCAGAGCTCCTGCTCACGGCTCCTTAAGCAGCTATATTTAGAGTACTTAACCCTCTGAAAACATGGGCAAACCGAGCAAGGAGAAGTCCAGGGACACCCTGGACTCCCACAGACACAGCAAAGGTCAAGCCGACCTGGATAAGTACCTTAAAAAGAAACTTGCTTCCCCGGCAGGCCGCTCCAAGATGGCGCAGGAGGCGGCAGCCGCGCCCGCTTATATGGAGGACTCAGACGACGGGAGCTCCTGCGCGCCGTCGGAAGCACATGGGGAACATGTCCCGTTCCCTGTCACTAGAGCCTTCCTTAAAGAATCGCTAGTTATGGCTTTGGAGCCTGTCATGCGGGAATTGGCCGACATCAAGTCAGATTTAAAACAAATGGGCCACAGGGTGGCTAACCTGGAAGATACCCAGACGGCAGTTATTAAGCACAGCACCGCTATGCAGTCCAACTGGGATGAAATGAGAGACCACATGAATGCCACATACCTCCACCTGGAAGACCAGGAAAATAGAAGTCGCAGGAAGAACATTCGCCTGCGGGGGATCCCTGAATCGGTTCCAGTGGACGATATTCAAGACACGGTGAGAAGCATTTTCGCCTCACTTGTAGGCCAAGAAAAAGCAGCCTCTATTATCATAGAAAGAGCCCACAGAGCTCTCAGGCCCAGGCCGGATGCTGACGCACCACCGAGCGATGTAATTTGCGGCCTACTAAATTACTTGGACACCGCCGCCATATTGAATGCAGCCAGGAATAAGGGGGACATTGTGTTTGAATCCCACAAGATCCAGTTATTTCAAGATCTCGCAGCCAGTATTTTAGCCAAACGTAGGCTGCTAAAACCTCTTACGGATCTCCTCCAGGCTAAAAAACACCCGTTGAGATGGCTATACCCTTTCGGACTTAGCACTTCCATCAACGGGAAACAGATTAACATCCGCCATCCCGATGACCTGGGGAAAATTTGGCCTCTCCTTCAGTCGGAGCCCCTGGACATTCCATCATGGCTACCTCTACCAGGAAACTGCAAGATCCCACCGCTACCTGCCCCGGACGAATGGCAGGTAGTGAAGAAATCCAAGCAACGCCTTACTGATCAGGCAACATTGGGGGTTTGGTTGGGGCTCTAAGATGAGATCTGATTAACATTGGGGTCTGATCTGAGTTCAAATGAAAAATGATTTTTTTTTTATGTTCCTCCTGTAAAACCTAGGTGCCTCTTGGTGTTTTGGATCTCTGAAGATGAGTATGAAAGAACTAAAAAAAAATAATGATGTAATAATGGCCAAAACTGGCTGTGGCAGCAAGAGTTTAAAAAGGAATCCAATGAAATGCCATGTCTAGGAAATCTCATAGTTTTACAGATGAACAATTGACACATATCTACATTTAGGTCCCCAAAACCGGGCCGGCAGTCTCTGGAGCTATATGAAAGATTTACAGGACATACCAAGTCAGGAGATAGGCCCAGACCCCTGAGCGCACGGACGCTGTTCTGCGTTGGTTTGGTCTTTTGTTCTCCTGTAGCTGTTGGCTACAAAAAATGAAAAAGAAACATTAATTGTTAATGTTACTATGATATAGGCACGTTCTCACTTTTACTACCCTGCAGCACATGCTGGGGATAAATAATTCTGCAGCCATTGCTGCGTAGATTCACCTATATGTAGGTACGTTAAACCGTTGTTTTACACATCACACCGCATGAGCAGTAGTTCCATTAAGCTACTTTCACACCAGCGTTTTTGCTGGATCCGTCATGATAATACAACTGTCTGCATCCGTTATGAACAGATCCGGTTGTGTTATCTTTTAAATAGTCAAGACGGATCCATCATGAACTCCATTGAAAGTCAATGGGGGACGGATTCGTTTTCTATTGTGTTAGAGAAAACGGATCCGTCCACTTTGACTTACATTGTGGGTCATGACGGATCAGTTTGGATCAGTTTCTTCATGCAGACACCAAAACGCAGCAAGCAGCATTTTAGTGCGCCTCCAAAACAGAATGGAGACTGAACTAAAGCAAAACTAATGCATTCTGAACGGATCCTTTTCCATTCACAATGCATTAGGACAAAACTGATCAGTCTTGGAAGCGTTTTTGCAGATCCATGACGGATCCTGCAAAAACGCTGGTGTGAAAGTAGCCTAATATGTCACTGTTTTAGGTGTTTGTTCCATTAAGATCATTTTAATAATATTGAACCAAAGTAGTCAACACATTCTCCCGCAGCCTTTTTGTCAGTCCATCGGTGGACAGGCTACAATTTGAATGCTTGTGCCTGCTGTTCCACGGACAGGTGCCATTAAAGGGTTATCCAGTAATGTATAATGATGATAATAAAGTCATCATTATCACATCAGTGGTGGTCCAAGTCCCAAAACTCATGCAACTGTAGTGGAATTGCTTATTCTTCACATAGCCTTCAAATGAAAAATAAAAAAGTTATGGTTCTGGGAAGGTTGGGAGTAAGAAATGCAAAAATGGCCCTAGCCTCTCCCTAGGCCACTGAGGTCAACATTCATCAGTCACGTGGCCTAAGCACAGCTCAGTCCCATTCTAGTGAATGAGGCTGATCTGCAATGTCAAGTAATGTGCCGTCCATTGTACAGCTTGCGTGCTGTGTTTGGTTTTGCGCTCAGCCCCATTCATTTGAATGGTAAGCTGCAAAGAGGTTGTGGATCTCACTCAGACAACTGGTCGGTGGGGGTCCCTGGTGTCGGACCACTGCATATGTGATATTGATGATCTATCATTAGGTCAGGTTATCAATATTAGAATCTCGAAAAAAAAAACTTTAAAGGGGTTGCCCCTTCTGGCAATCTTATGGCATATCCACAAGCTAATAATCAATTTGTAAAATTACTCTTTCGGGGGCGTATCCATTACACCTAGAGGCTCAGCTCTCCCTGCAACTTCTGCATCCCTCTGCAGTTTAATTGACAGGGCCAGACAGTGTAAACATCTTTACACTTCACACTGTCAATCAAATTGGAGAGGGTGCGGCAGTTGCAGAGAGAGCAGAGCCTCTAGGTGTAACGGCAATGCCCCGTTGCTTCTAGAGGCTCATTTGCATATATTAACCCCTTCTACCCCGGAGGTTTTTTCGGTTATGCATTTTCGTTTTGCGCTCCCTGCCTTCAAACAGCCATAACTGTTTTATTTTTCTGTTCAGATAGCTGTATGAGGGCTGTTTTTTTGCGGGACAAGTTGTACTTTCCAACGCCACCATTTAATAATGCATATGGTGTAGTGGGAAGCGGGAAAAAAATTCCAAATCGGGTGAAATTGCAAAAAAACACTTGTTCTACGGGTTTCTTATTTACAGCGTTCGATGTGCATTAAAACTGACCAGTTACTTTCATTCTACTGGTCAGTACGAATCCGGCAATACCTAATATGTATAGTTTTTCCTGCGTTTTGATAGTGATAAAATAATTAGAAAGTTGCCCTTTTTTTTTTTTTTTTTTTTCTTTCCTTGTCATATCTTGACCCCTATAACTTTTTGGTATTTATGTGTACGGAGCTGTATGGGGGCTCATTTTTTGCGGGGCGATCTTTTTATTGATACCATTCTGGGGTGTGTATGACTTTTTGATCACTTTTTATTTAATTTTTTTTAGAAAAAAAAAGCGACAAAAAACGGCGAATTGCCATTTGGACGCTTTTTTCCGCCACACAATTCGCCGTATTGGAATTTTTTTTATATTTTAAAAGTACGGGCGTTTTCGGTCACGGTGATACCCATGATGTCTATATTTATTGTTATTTAGGTATTGATTTTTTCATTATACGGAAAGGGGGGTGATTTGAACTTTTATATATTTTTTATTTTTTATATATTTTTTAACATTTTTTTTAAATTTTTTTCTGACTATTTTTAAGCTCAAATATGAGCTGATATATTGTGTTTTTTTTTTTCTTTATGAGCAATCAGGGATTTACTAGACTGAGATAAATCCAAGAATTGCTCATTTCTTATCCTGGCCTGCCATCTAGTGGCCAGAATAAGAATTGCACGTTGAAAACTGTAATCCTCACCAGCGAGGATTACAGTTTTCATATGGTGTACAGACACCCCAATTGGCCACTCGGGGCGTCTGTACACCACCCGGAATCGTACGCTTCCGGGTTCAGACACATCCTGATGCCGTGATCACAGAAGGCCCTAGAAGACGCCGCCGATGGTGGTAAGTAACGGCAAGTCTCTGCTGTTAGAAACAGAAACAGCAGAGACTTGCCGGCAATGACGCCCGCCGCACCCGCGATCGGGCGTCATGTCCCCGCACAGCTCGAGCGCCGTACATGTACGGCGCTGGTCGGCAAGGGGATAAAACTTCATTTTTCTAAGCAATGCAGACACATATGAACATGGGACCAACACAGATGCCTTCAGCTGCCAAGTGCACATGTAACAGGTCAGCCAGTGTCATAGGTACAAATCTGCTGACAGATTCCTTTTAACCACCTGTTTTGCCCGAGTCCAGCTTGGGCAGTGTGAAAAGTAGCTAACTGCAGGAGGAAGGTCTGCTTTAGATGGTGATATCTCCTCAATGGCTGATAGTCAAGGCTTTCATACAAGACCAAAATGACGGCTAAAGTCCAATCAACAGAGGAGAAATCACTGTTGGAAATCAAGTCGGGAATAATTGCGAGTAAAACCTGTTTATACTTTCATTTTCAGCTGCATTCACAGCATCCCGATTTCTATCAGTGATATCTTTCTCTGTCCTGAACATATTGCTGTCATTCTGGTATTGTCTGAAAGCTTGGAATGTCTGCTTTCAAAAAAGATCAGATGTTTCTAGCTGCTACCATTCAGGAGATAGCAGCATCTAAAGCAGCCTTCCCCCTCCAGTTAGCTACTTTTCCCACTGCTGGAGCTCCACTGTGGCAAAAACAGGGGGTTAAAGGAGTTGTGCCATAAACTAGTTTTCACTCTAAGGGGACATTAGAGTCCCCTTAGCTATTTTTTTATCTACCTTTATCTGGGCCAAAATTTCGCCAAAAACCCTCCAGCGGCTACGTTTTATCTGCCTCTCATACATCTCAATGTGTGGCAGAGCTGAGGACTGCAGACCAGCGGCTTAAAGCCGCAGACGTGCCGAGAAAATGTATTTATTTTTCATATTTCTCATCAATTACAAGGCTCCAATGCACAACTTAACCTACAGCAACTGAAAATGAAAACTGATTTGCCACCATACTGCAATGGTAGATTAATAACTTTAGAATAAGGCAGTTTTGATAAATGGTGGTATATGGGGACAGTGACATAACGGCAATATATGTTGGGATACACTTATATTAGTGTTACAACCCCTTTAAATATATATTAACATACAGTACAGTATTTGATCTGATGGCCAGAAATAAAAAAGATAATCAACAAAAATAGTAGGATTTCAATTTTTACTTTATAGAAAACGCTTGTTGATAGTGAGAAGCATTTTTCGAGCAAGGATGCCCCCTAGTGTTACAAAGTGTGAACAGTAGTAAATCTACTGCAATTCACCTCATGCTGCTTTTGACAAATGTACAGATTAATACAAGGGATGCCATTCTTTACTCAGGTTGGCTACTGTTGCTTGCATTCTCCCTCGAACGTAAGAAATGTTATACTCTTTTATACTGGTGTTCTAACTTACCAATTGTGTGTTTATATATGTATACTTTAAAGGGGTTGTCCTTTCTGCTGCAGCTCAGGGGGTGCGTCCTTTCTTAGAGGGCATGTCTGTATTCAAGCCCTTTCTCCTGTAGATTTATCCCTATAATGCTGACATCCAGTTAGCCCTTACCCTGGAGGCATTGAGGCCGTGATCAAGGTCCGGGAAGGACAGAAACGTTGGCCTTACCAATATTATTGTAACTGGATTGATCAATAAAAGCTACAGTCTATAAATTGAGAATACCGTGATACTTTTTTTAACAATATTTTGGATTTTTCCTATCACTGATCACCGGGATTACTCTTTTTCTAAAGAAGTGTAGTGCCAAGCAATTCGTCTTCTGAGTGTTTATCTCTGTAACCGTCACAGCCTCTAACAGTAGATACGGCTAGTGGCTGTTGACGCTTGGAGCTATTTGTGTCCACCTCACTGATGTTACTGAGGCAGACATAAAAATAACAAACAGCAGGTGGTGCTATACAGACACATTTTATTGAATAACTCGGTGGCTATGCTAAATGTTTAATTACATGCAATCCCCGGAGAATTCAGATCCAGGTGCTGGTTTGAAAAATGTAGAATAATTTTTATGGGACTACTCCTTTAAGCACTCTACAGTGATTGAGCAAAACTTTCAGACTTTATTTCAGACTAGCTGAAGGACCTGGCTTTGCATGGGTATATTTAATCTATTTAACGTAACAGTGATATCTTCAGTACCCCGCCCCCTTAACAGTGACCTTCACAGCCCCCAACCCTTAACACTGAACCCACCCCAGTGCCCAGTCTCCTTAAAATGGGACCTCCACAGCAGCCCACCCCCTTATCTTTGACTTTCACAGCAGCCTGCCCCTTTAACAGTGAGTTCCAAAGCACCTTACCCCTTTGACAGTGACCTCCACAGGGGCCCGTCCCCTTAACAGTGACCTCTACAGAACCTGCTCCTTAACACTGACCATAGGTTACAGTCCCCTTAACTGATCTCCACCATTCCCGGCCCCCTTAATAGAGACCTCCACAGTGACTGCCCCTTTAACAGTGACTGCCACAGTACCCCGCCCCCTTAACAGTGACTTCCACTGTACCCCGTTCCCTTATCAGAAACCTCCACTGTACCCCGCTCCCTTAACAGTGACCTCACAGTACCCCACTGCCTTAATAGTGAACTCACAGTACCTCGCTGCCTCTTTAATAGTGGCCTCTACAGTCCCCTCCTCCCTTAACAGTGACCTCCACAGTGCCTGCCCCTTTAACTGTGACCTCCACAGCAGCCTGCCTCGTATCAGTAACATCCACAGCGCCCTCCCCTTTAACAGTGACCTCCACAGCAGCCGCCACTTTAACAGTGACCTCCATAGTACCCCATCTCCTTAACAGTAATTTCCACAATAACCCGCCCCCTTAATAGTGACCTGCAGAGAGCTCTGTTCCTTTAAAATGTGACCTCCACAACACCCGGCACCTTTAACAGTGACCTCCATAGCGGACCGTCCCCTTAACTGTGACCTCCCGTTTCCTGTCCCCATAGACCTCCACAGCGCCCGCCCCTTTAACAGTGACCTCCACAGCATCCCGTCTCCTTAACAGTGACCTCCACAGTGACCCGCCCCTTTAACAGTGACCTCTACTGTGGCCGCCCCTTTATTAGTGACCTCCACAGTACCCCGTCTTTTTAACAGTGATTTCCACAACACCCCCTTAACAGTGACCTCTACAGCAATCTGCCACTTAACACTAACCTTCATAGCGGACCGTCCCCTTAACTATGACATCCACAGCGGCCTGCCCCTAGTGTGGCCAGAGGTCCGCTTTTAAGCCGAACAGTCCGGCTGTTTTTATACTCCCTGTCCTCTGTCCGGTGCAGGGCCTGAAAGGACACAGCACTGTGCTCTCTGATTGTGAACTGCAGGGAGAAAGTCACCCTCTCTCCCACCTCTGCAGCTGACAGAAGTTGATTTTAACCTTCATTTTTTCAATCCCTGTCGGCTGTGAAGTGGGAGGGGGAGTGGCCTACCCGGCCATGGGCGTGGCTTAGTGGGGCCTGGGGGCAGGGTTTTTAAGTCCGCCTTTTGAGGGTAGCTTGAATGGCCACCCTACCTGCCCCTTAACTGTGACCTCCACAGCACTCCGCTCCCTTAACAGTCCGGTTTTCTGGCTCCCTGTCCTCAGTCCAGCACAGTGCCTGGATGGACGTAGGGAGGTCCACCCTTTCAGTAGCTCACTCTCAGGCAGCTTCTCCTCCGTGTCTTCACGGAGCCAGGGGGCGTGGCCTCATGTTTAGTGGTGTGTCTTCATGGTAACCAAGGGCACTGTTTCACGTTTGGGGGAATGGCCGGTGAGGTCTGGCTTTCTGGGGTGAAGACAGTGGCCACCCTAGCTGCTGTGGAGGTCACAGTTATAAGGGGCGGGCTGCTGTAGAGCTCACTCTCGATATTTTTTTTACGTCACACACACAAACATTAAATGAAATAGATCAAATATACCCGGGTGAAGCCGGGTCCTTCAGCTAGTATTAGATAAACACATAAAAGCCATCTCCGGCAATGTCTGCTGTGTGGAGGGTTAATCGGAAATGGAAAGCGTGGTGAGCTGACAAAGCGTGTTTGTTCTTTCATATGTAGACACTGATTTAACAAGACAGATCCCCCCCAGGAGGTGCAGCGGTATGTGTGAATTTTTACCTTACACATTGCATCAGATAGAACACGGAATCCATCTTTTAATGCATATACAGTATATTTTTTTTGCACATTATGGTCCTGGTTTATCAAGATCAGCATGTGCTTCATTAGTCTTGATGGGCCCTGTGGTGCCGGAGCAGGCTTATAGCTGGTGCAGATTTCAGTCATCATTTATGCCAGTTGCTACTAAATATAGTTGTAATGTCAAATAAAAAGTCACAAAAACTGGGTTTTATGACAGTTTATCACCAAATCCATATAGGGGGATGATAACTCTCCCCTATGTGTATCATTTCTCTTTTCACATCACATTATAATTGCTTTATTTGCTATATTATTTTTACCCATTTTTACCCATTTTGAAAGTCAAAGGACTTTTCTATACAGTATATATATCCGTGATTGCAATCAGTGGTATCTTGTGCACCTTGCTAATGTATCTGCTGTTTCATGGTGACTGACTAAAAGCAAATCCTGTGTGTAGTCTGTTCCTGTGGTCATGTATTACTCTACTACTTCAACTCTGAAATACTGAGGTTCTCCCAGAGACCACACCGTGACAGCCATGTCAGTGTGAGGTAGTAGACAACCAAAAAGTCAGAGAGCTTAGAAAACCATAATGAGATGCACACCCAATGAATATAAAATCAGTAAAGCAATTTTATTAAACAGGATAAACATACAAACCCTTTAAAAATTGTATTCAATTAACAATGTGCCGGTATAGATAAAACCAGGCACAAACACACAGCCCACCAAGGTCCACAAATAGGGAAAGCCCAGCTTCCTCAGGGGTAAACTTGTTTACCCCTGGCGAAGCTGGGCTTTCCCGGCGATATGCGTGGGTCTTTTTTTACATAGTCCCACATACATGTCCGGGTATTGTTCTATATTTCTTGATGCTACATTATTATTTATATATTATTCTTCTTTTTTTGGCATTGAACTGGGCTTATTATTAAATGATCCCGGAGGTTACATGTTTGGTCCCTATTTGTGGACCTTGGTGGGCTGTGTGTTTGTGCCTGGTTTTATCTATACTGGCAAATTGTTAATTGAATACAATTTTTAAAGGGTTTGTATGTTTGTCCTGTTTAATAAAATTGCTTTACTGATTTTATATTCATTGGATGTGCATCTCATTACAGTTTTCTAAGCTCAGAAAAGGTCAAAGAGACGCAGAGGCAAGGGAGCAACAACATGAGAGAAGTCATAAGGGAGCAGA
Organism: Rhinella marina; assembly: GCA_900303285.1. Taxonomy (NCBI): domain Eukaryota; kingdom Metazoa; phylum Chordata; class Amphibia; order Anura; family Bufonidae; genus Rhinella; species Rhinella marina. The sequence continues at coordinate 158,946 of ONZH01028599.1, forward strand.
TTTATCATAGCTCAGTGGCGTACGGAGGGCTATGATAACCAGGCAAGCTGTGGGATGCTGCGCCTGATTAATGATAAGGCTTATGCCTCTTTATAAATTGGGCGCAGCATCCGGCAGTCCGTGCACCTGAACTAAAATCTGGTCGCTGGCATAGATTTCAGCATTTTCCTGGTATAGATTATACTTCTTGTCATAAATTAGGCACAGAATCTGGCAGTCCGTGCACCTGAACTAAAAAGATTTCAGTGTCCTTTACAGAAGAAGACTGACGTGAAAGATGATAAATGTGCCCCCTCTCCAACCTTACCACACCCCCATTTCAGGACAGTGGTGAGGCTGGCGCAATAATGGCACATATTCAAAAAAGTAATAAATGAGTAGCTTGCAACTTTTTCACATGACAAAAGAGGCGTACTTACCATATTTTTCACCCTATAAGACGCATTTCTCCCCACTGCAGTGTCAGTGCATCTTAAAGGGAACCTGTCATCAACTTTATGCTGCCCATACTAACAGCAGTATAAAGTACAGACAGGTGAGTTGATTTCAGCGGTCTGTCATTTAAAAGTAAGTGGTTGCTGAGAACCAACATCATAATCATTACAGACTGGGCCTCGAAAAGAGTCACGGACACCTGAGAAGAGTCTTGGTTACTCATGAATTCCTGCTCTTCCTGCCCAACTGCTGATCGCTGACAGTCTTCTACCTAGTTGTCTCCCTTTCTCTCTAGGAGAGAACTGCCAATCATCAGCAGATGGGCGGGAAGTGCAGGAGATTATCAATAACCATGACTCTTCTCAGGTAGATTTGACTCTTTTCAAGGCCTGAGCTGCAATGATTATGATGCTGGTTCTCGGCAACCACTTACTTTTAGCTCATGAGTGACACACCACTGAAATCAGCATTTCTGTCACTACTTTATGCTGCCCTCAGTGAAGTCAACATAAAGTTGATGACTGGTTCCCTTTAAGGGAGAATACTAATGAGTGCTTCCATTAGTGCAGGAGGATCAGGAAGCAGTGAATGCAGTGTTCCCACGTGCAGGCTCTGTACTGTGACCTGCTGTCACGAACGTACTTGCATCAGATTGCAGGCGTTCGGCTAGGCTTTCAAAAGTGACATAATTTGACATGTTTTCCTCTTGGTTTGGTTGCTGTTTACCACACCCCTTCCCCTCAGCTGTTGTGGGTGTGGTAATTATCTTTCCGCTATTTATCCCTTCCTCTCCCAGTATTCCTTGCGGTTTATACTTTCTTCTGGCATTGTTGTGTGTGGTGTGGATCTCAGCTGAGATCCGGTTGCTGCAATATCTGCATTAAGATAAGTGTCATTTTCCCTATTGTGTTTATCCTACTTTTCCCTGTTGAGTTTTTTGCCTTCTGGAGTTTCCTGTTCGTCCATCCTTTTGGAGGAACGGGTTTACTCTTTCTCCTGTCAATAGCTGCAGGGTTGTACAGGGTCAGTTTGTTATTAGGTTCCTGTGTATGAACTCTCCTACCACTAAGGCCTGTTCATACTGGTAGTCAGCCAGGGCCTAGTTTCAGGAATTCCTGCAGGAGGTGACCATTTCCCTTGTTTGGTCTTTTCCCTTCCTTCTTACGCTTGGTCTGGCTGTACCCTCTACACCAGAGCGTGACACCTGTGCACAGAGTAAGGACATCACCACTCTCTAAGATCTCACGCTGTGAGACGTTTGGTCACCGCATGGGCGCTGCAGGAAGAACGCTGGATCTCAGGAGCGGAAGCATCCGGAGCAGGAGAGGTAAGTTGATATTTTTTGTCTGCTCTGAGCTCTGATTAATATGGGGGTCTGATCTGAGGTCTTATTCACATTTGGGCTCTGATCTGAGGTCTGATTGGGGTCATTCATATTGGGGGTCGGCTCTGAGGTCTGAATGGGGGTCTTATTCACATTGGGGTTCTGATCTGAGGTATGATTGGAGGTTATTCATATTGGGTGTCTGATCTGAGGTCTGAAAGCGGGTCTTTTTCACATTAGGGGTCTGATCTGAGGTCTGAATGGGGGTCTTTTCACATTGGGTGTCTGAGCTGAGGTCTCAGTGGGGTCTAATTAACATTGGGGTCTGATCTGAGATCTGATTAACATTGGGGGTCTGATTGGGGCTCTAAGCTGAGGTATGATTAACATTAGGGGTCTGATTGGTGGCCTGATCTTATTTACTTATTTTCCTCCTCTAAAACCTAGGTGTGTCTTATGGGCAGGTGTGTCTTATACGGCGAAAAATACAGTAAATGCTAAATCCTGCCTATAGTGTGACCTCAACTTCTCCAAGTAAACAGAAAAGTATCTAAAATATCTCTTTTTCACGACAAAGGACCTGTTACCGATCCTGACACGTCAAACAAACCGGTATGATTAGTGAATAAACTAGCATGGATCGGCCTGTTTTTTCAGCTTTTTGTATACGCCAAAGATTTCTTTTCCTTTCTGACTATAAGATCAATACACCCTCACACTCAAGAGACTTTTACCTTTTTCAAATTTGACATCTTTAATACTTGAAGCTTACATTTAACTTTAAAGGGGTATTCTCATTTCAGACAATGGGGGCATATCGCTAGGATATGCCCCCATTGTCTTATAGGTGCGGGTCCCACCGCTGGGACCCGCACCTATCTCCAGAACGGAGCGGGGAGCGCTGCGCCTGGAGGACCCCAGGTTTCCTGGGGTCCGGCCACCACCAGGCGCGGCTCCCCGGCCCGCTCATAGAAATGAATGGGAGCCGGGCCGTGCATGCGCGGTGCGCTCCCATTCATTTCTATGGAGCCGACGGAAGTAGCCGAGCCAGCGCTCGGCTATTTTCGGCGGCCCCATAGAAATGAATGGAGGGCGGCTGCGCATGCGCAGTGCGCCCTCATTCATTTCGGAGGCTCCGTTCTGGATATAGGTGCGGGTCCCAGCGGTGGGACCCGCACCTATAAGACAATGGGGGCATATCCTAGCGATATGCCCCCATTGTCTAAAATGAGAATAACCCTTTAATAGCTTTTTGTGCCTGAGACTGTGTTGTAGGAGTTGTAGTCTCGGCGTACCTATCATTAAGGTAAATTGAATGTTCAGAAAACAGCCCCAGACGGTCTAGGCTTTATTTATTGGGAAGGTAAAGGACTAAACAGCGTGTTCTTCCAATAAACAAGTGAGGGTTAGGAATTATTTACACATTACGTGTGATACATCGCGGCGACTCTCCAGCGCAGCACCTTCCTCTTTACTTTTATCTTGCACTTTGACGACCCTGCTCTCAGTTTTCCCTTGTAGTCCCCTATATTTAAAATGTCTTGTTTTCTTCTGGTACTAGTCTAACATTATCTTCACACAGATAAAGGGAGAGACAAAAGCTGCAGATTGCAGTAAATTACAGTTGCCACGAATTATGATCAGATAGCTTTATACTGTATGCAATATTTATATGAAATGATGGCATCCAACATATACATGCTTTTAGTATAATGGCTGGCTGCTCATCGCTGGCTGCTTTACCAAAGCTTGTGTTCCCCATCATTTGGAGCATCATTTCTGCGGCAGATTTCGTTTAGACGATACTGTCTAGATTTATCACAGGGCTTCAGGCTGGATGATAAATTTGGTGCAGGGAGAGACACTCTTGCAAAATTTTATATGGTTGGTTGACTAAGGCCGTTTTCACATGAGCGTGTTGTACCATGTGGACTCGGAGCGTGAGTATTCGGCAGCTCCTGTCCTGACTTCCAGCACTGCCGGGTCGCATAGCAATATATTGATTTATGATGCTATGTAACCCTTAGAGGTCTGGAATGTATTAGATAACAGTGACAGCATTATGTCACTGTTATCCAATACATTCCAGAACTGTAAGGGTTACATAGCATCATAAATCAATATAAAGCTAGGTGACTCCGTCAGTGCTGGGAGGTCAGGATGGGAGCTGCCGCATACACTACGAGTCCGCATGGTACAACTCGCTCATGTGAAAGCGGCCTTAGAGACATAATTTACACCAGAAATGTGGCATAAAATTGACATCTTAGGCTACAACCCTTTCCTGCTAAGTCACTCTTATCTAAAACTATTACAGACTGGCAGTTCCATTCAATACAATAAAAATTAATTTGGAGATGTACATAAAGCCCTTTTACAATCCGAGTAGAATTTATTCAAATGATTTATTTAATCAAATAAAATACCGTTACCCCTTAAATAGAAATAGATCAAATTCAATGTGATAAAAAAAAAGACTAAATCGAAAACATTAAACAAAAAAACATAATACAAAAACTAGGTGTGTCAAATTTTACCAAAATTGCCCCAAATTGTGCCAATTAGCACCAGACTTTGGCACGGTTTACAACACTGTTTAGGTGAACTCGCATTAAATATGGGGCTCTGTGTAATTTTGTTCCTCTGTTATGCCTCATTTAAATGAACAAATACAAGGCCAACTGGGTGATACCATTTCTCTTGTCAAAGGGGTGTGTCTGAGTCAGCACTGATTGGGCAGTATAAGAATACGCCCCCAACTGGTAACACCCAGTTGTCAATTTGGTCATATAGATTGAGGAGAAGGACACAATGCAGAGCTCTAAGAAAAGATGCTCCAGAATTGTTATTTCACATGGAATACAATTACTTGCTAAAAGTTTTTATTGTCAGTAGAACTGACATGGCCTTGTTAAAAAAAAAAAAATATTTTGTGGTCGCACACTGGCAAACTTCAAAGAGTCTTTACTTTAGTGCCATAAAGCGTCCCTGCAGTGCTGTACAGGCTGTGACACAGTCCTCTTGTATGGAGAGTATTCTCATCTAGAAGCAAAGCTCCCTTCAGGGATGATGATTGGGGATTCTTTATGTATATTCCAGGATATTATTCAATATGAAAAAATGACTTTATCTGTAAAGATCAGTTTTTCTGGGGTGACAAATGCTGAGACATATACAGTCACAGATGACTTACCTGAGGCACAAGGCTGACATGTATGTTACAGAAGTTCTCTCTCTTGGCTTTAAACTGGAACTGCCTGAACGCTTCTATGAAAGCCATTCCCTCAATGTCTCCAATAGTTCCACCAAGCTGAAAAGACAATACAGAAGACTTAACGTCTCCTTAGATGTAGATAAAACAATAGTATTAATGGCACACGGTACGTGTGGGACCCTGTTAGATTCTGAAGTTTTTTGTTTGTTTGCGTTTTTTTTTTTTTCATATACTGTGACAAGCATAGTATAGATGTGTTTTACACCGTATCTATTCTTGTTCAGTAGAAGCAGACATTTTAACACTGTAGATGCAGTCACAAAGAGGTTATCGCCATAAGTAGCACAAATCATGCGCTCAAGTGTTGTTAGTACTTCTCTTTGGGTGATTCTACAGCTCTGATGGAACGCCTTTCTTTGACTCATTTTTAAGACTACTTTATACTGCTGGGATATCTTGTACTTTGAACTGTTGTCTATACAAAGCAGCAATCTTATCCACGGGTGTGTCTGTTATAGCAACTCAGCCCCACTGAAGTGAAGAGGCAGCAGTAAAACCAGGGTCTGGTGCCTGAGGGGGCCCAAACATAAGAAGAGACCGGTATTATAAAGGGCTCATGGCACAGTATGTGTAACCCTCTGTAACATGTTTTGCACTGGGGCCTAGAAGCTTCAAGTTATTGGAGGGTGTTAGCCTTGGACAGTGCCTGGATACATTGGGGTTCGGTGGATACTTTATCTCCTTATGGAGTGCGCCTATTCGGCATGGGGAGTCTTATAGACCAGACACCGCTTCCCTGGAAGTCTGGAAAGAGGGTATGCAAATTAGCTTGCTAAGAGCTAATTTGCATATCCCTTTCTTGGACAGCTATCCGATGCGCCAAATTAATTAAATCAGACCTTTTACCTCTCCTGACATGACATCTCTTCTTATGTCTGTATGTTGTGCCATTCCTTTATTATTTCTACTAGAAGCTATGAATGAATTGCTAGCAGTCTGCAGTAAGGGTACAGAGGGGAGGAAAGCAGTTGGGGATGTGTAGCTGCACAGTCTTAAAGTGGAAGCACTGATTAGATAGAGTAAGACTGTGCAGGTACACACCCCCAACTGGTTACCTCCCCTCTGTACCCTTACTGCAGACTGCTAGCAATTCATTCATAACTTCTAGTAGAAATAATAAAGCCCCACAGCCTTCTCTTTGATTTTCCTAGGCCGAGTGATGCCACATTCATGTGTCACGCGACCTAGAAGCAACTCATTCCCATTCAAGTGAATGGGCTGAGCGCGATGCCAAGCACAGCCACTATACAATGTAGGAGTGCCGCTGCCTTTTCCAAACAGCTGATTGGCAGGGGTCCCGGGTGTCAGACTCCCACTGATCAGATACTGATGACCTATCCAGAGGATATATCATCAGTAAAAAAAATCTCCGAAAACCTTTTTAACTAAACTGCTTGACAGAAGGCCCCAGTTATTCGTCCACGGGCTATGTAAACACCACACCGCCACAGCCGCTCTGTATATGGGAAGAAAAATGGTGGCAGTCATGTGGTTAAATGTCTGGTTTCTTAGCCATCCATCTTCTGCGCAGGTGCTGGACACAAGTTGAACGGGTCCAGCACCAGGAGAGGTGGGCTGTTTACACAGCCTGCGAACGGTCAGTCAGGGGCCTTATGACAAGCAGCTCAGGTGAGCCATGAACTGTAAGCCCGTTTTATAGTGGATAATCCCTTTAAGTTGGAAAAAAAATCAAGATTTTAATTTTAGGTCATATTGCTCAGCTCAACTTTCATCTAATCTTACATTTTGTTTGCAGATCGGAAACCATTCAGTGTGGAAAATATGCAATAATATGTCATATCCTCAAGGGTGTGATGTTATGTAATGAAATGACTATCAATATCCATTATACTTTATGTACAGGTACATCTGGCCTGGTTAGAAGCATAAATATCGAAAATATAAGAAAAGTCTGCAAATCCACCGACTATGAAGCAGCAAATCCTCTATGATGATGCTGGAAGAAACAATCTATCAAAATGATTACTCGGTGCTTCAGGAGAATCTATCCTCTGGAGTACTTCACTATGTGGATGGACGGGTTCTGTAACAAGCCAAAGGAATGATTGCTGATATCAGACAAGAACAGTGGGATATTACTGTGCAATGATAATCACAAGATGGATGGAATAATATATCAACAAGCGGAAGATATCGCAAACCTCAGACCAGACGTCATCTCACCTATCCCTATTCTCTCTGTCGATTTTTTCAACTAAGGCCAGGTTCACATCAACATTTATTTTTCCGGTCTTCTTAACCGTCAGTAGAACAGAAAAATAAAGAGAAAACCAGATCCTGTATTTTAAGCATCCGTTATGGTCAGTAATCCGCATCCGTTTTAGCCATTTCATTTCTTTTGACATCTTTTGGCATCGCTGCTTCCCAAGACCCATAACTTTTTTGTTGAGGGCTTGATTTTTGTAGGATGACTTGTAGTTTTCATTGGTATAATTTTGGGGTAAATTAAGCCTTTTTTATCGCTTGTTATTAAGTTTTTTTAGTGGCGTCTAAGAATAAATGAGCAATTCTGCCATTTTTTTTTTTGCAGCGTTCACCATAGGGGATAATTTACATGATACTTGTGTAGTGTGGATCATTATGGACGCAGCGATACATGTGGGGGAAATTTTATTTTTGCAATTTTTTTCATTGAAAAGCGTATGTTCGATGAAAAAAGCATATTTTTAAATTGGAATTTTTTTATTTAATAAATAGTTGTGTTTTTTTTAACTTTTTTACCACTTAATAGTCCCATGAGGGATCAGACAATATTTGGATTGCTTTTAAAATACAATGCACTAATCCTAATGCATTGCATTTTAATGTCAGTGCTATACTGACATTGACAAGCAGGCTGCGCCAGAGAGACGCAGCTTGCGAGTGCTGTGGCTTGGGGCCTATACCAGGACCCAGCCAGCCTTTACACACATCGGCACCCCGCAATCACATTTGCAGGGTCCTGATGGGAGACAGAGGGAGTCCACTCTCTCGGTCATCTCTTACATGCACCAGGCGCCATTGACCAGCAGGCTGAGCCAGAGAGACGCAGCCTGCTGGAAAACACTCAAGGCAGGCTTGGGGCCTATACCAAGCTCCAGTCAGCCTTTACACAAATCCGCTCCCTCTGTCACCGCTTACATGCAGCCGGTGACATTGCCCGTGGCATATAAGGGTTAAACAGCCCGCATCTGCACTCCTGCTGGTCCAGGCTGTTTTTTTTAACTTCTTTACCACTTAATAGTCCCATGAGGGAACAGACAATATTTGGATTGCTTTTAAAATACAATGCACTAACCCTAGTGCATTGCATTTTAATGTCAGTAATATACTGACATTGACAAGCAGGCTGCGCCAGAGAGACACAGCTTGCGAGTGCTGTGGCTTGGGGCCCATACCAAGCCCCAGCCAGCCTTTACACACATCGGTACCCCGTGATCGCATTTGCAGGGCGCCAATGGGAGACAGAGGGAGTCCGCTCCCTCTGTCACCGCTTACATGCAGCAGGTGTCTTTGACTAGCAGGCTGAGCCAGAGAAATGCTGCCTGCTGGAAAACACTCAAGGGAGGCTTGGGGCCTATACCAAGCTCCAGTCAGCCTTTACACAAATCCGCTCCCTCTGTCACCACTTACATGCAGCCGGTGACATTGCACGTAGCATATAAGGGTTAAACAGCCCGCATCTGCACTCCTGCTGGTCCAGGCCTTTAGAGCAGGAGCGCATCTCTCATGTGAGAACCGAGCCCCTGCTCTTGTGAAAAGGCCGTGGCCCAGCGTAGGGCCCCTTAGTGACCACTGTAAAGAGGTGTATTGGTGGTCACTAAGGGGTTAAAGGGGTTTTCTGGCTACAGGTATTGATGACCTATAATCAGGATAGGTTATTAATATAAGATTAGCAGGGGCCTGACGCCCAGCACCCCCTCTAATCATCTGTTTGAAGGACCTACAAGGATTGTGTGGGTGCTGTGTCATCGTCTCCACTGTGATGGCAGTGAAATAATTACAGCTGTAGTAGTGAATGGGAGAGGAAGCTGTAATTACACTGCCCCTACACCCCCCTGCACTAAAATACATTGTCAGGGCCGCCGAGCATGCCCACACACACAAGTCCTCTCCATTATGTTAGCACTGCAGACTGTGTATTGCCATGCAGTTCTGAGCGCTGACAGCGAGGGAATGGGGGGCAGTAGGAAAATAAAAATATTGTATTACTGTAGCTAATAGTCCAAAATCAGGGTGACAGATTCCCTTTAATAATATACTGTGTGACAGAATGCAGAGAATTTTGAGCTTTATGGGGGGCGGGTTAACAATATGTCTATGGCAGTTGTGTGGTGTAAATACATTGAGAAATATCCTGGTGAGAATGAGCACCATATTTATGAAGCACCTGTTCCACTTTTTCCAATATTGAGGTCGGGTAAAATGTGTGACGTGGAGGGCAACCTTCTTTGTACAAAATTTTAAGAAATTGGTGTAGAGGAGCACATACTAAGTTTTCCTATGGGGCCCTATGAAATCTGTCTGAAGTCAAATCCTGTACCGTTATATTAAACTATGTTTATGGAATGGATAAACAGGCTTATCTCCAAATATATAAACGATATATATATATATAAAAGATAAACATTTTTATTCATTGCCAAAGCTGTTTTCTGATACATTTAGATTTAAATACTGAGCCAACAAAACGCTGGTGTGATAATGTTTTCTATTCAAGGCGGAGAGAAATGATCCAGAAACGCTTATAGTTAAACTGCGGGATCTACAGCTCGTCACTTCACTCCAAAGAGAATTATGGAGATGCAGATCTAGGATGCAAGAGCCATAAACAAAAAATACACAACCAAATACACTGCATTAGAAAGACAGCAGTGCCCTCTAGTGGTATCTAGTGGTACAGCAGGCACATCACAGAATGGTAACAACTGCATGTGCTATACAGTTGATATATCTATACTTTGCAGTATATTCAGGAGAAACGTCAAGGCTGAGATATGTCTCCTATCCAGTATAGGATTCTATACTTCGCTCCCCTATTCGGATGGCAGGAACGCTTTGAAAGCTACTACATGTATAATTACAGCGACACTACCAGTACTGGGGGAGTATTAGGATGGTGCCACCAAAATGGCCCTCCTTATGAACTACTTTTGAATTGAATGGAACCAAAATGACTTATACAGTTCTGATTATATCATGTGAGCTGAGCTGCAGCAACAACCAGTAATATCTGAGAAAGCAAATGGTGGGTTAACTTGTAAAAGCATGCAATTTACATGCAGTGGAAGAAGAAGGCTAGGCTCACATATACAGAGGAATTCAGCTTTTCTGTTCCAGCATACGCCGGACACAGACGGATCCCTTTGACTATAATGGGCTCCATCTGGTTAGTATATCAGGATTCTGCCAACAAAATAGCGCAGCTTCTCATGCACGACTGTGTATATTTTGCGGTCCGCAAAACACGGATCCATAAAAAATACGGATGACGTCCGTGTGACATCCGTATTGCATCCGATTTTATTTTGCTGATCCATTGTAACAAAACGGACAAGAATAGGACATGTTCTATCTTTTTTGCGGAATGGCCAACCGGACATACGGAAACGGAATGCACATGGTGTCATTTCTGTTTTTTTTTTGTTGGGGGGGGGGGTTGCGGACCCATTGAAGTGAATGTTTCCGCATACGGGCTGCATAAAAACCGGAAAGGACACAGAAAACAAATACGTTTTTGTGCATGAGCTCTCACAGTGAGGATTGTGCACTGCAAATCTGCACCAAATTACAGTACAATACATGTGGAAGGGGCTTTGAAATTGGCATCCACAATAAGCTGAAACTTTCCACGTGAAAAAACCAGCATGTTATGGATTTTCACAGGCAATTTTACCCCTTCAATGTATAGGGGTGAAACTTACAGTGTATACTCACCATAATCTGCTTGTAACTCATGTGGATTTTGCTGGCCTAGATTTGTGTTCTGTGGTGGAAACGTCTGCTACAAGTGGTATTACCATTAGAGGTATACAGTTTGTATGGAGACAGTAAAGATACACATGGAGTCCCATGGTTCTGTATACTGGAGCTGTAAGCACTCATTGTACTGCAATATGGTGCCTCTGTATGCCATATTACAGATAATACCTCCAACTGTGGAGCATGCCACAATGTATGATGTTCTGTACAAAATCGGAAGCATATGGAGGTATACGCCCCATGGAGTTCTATGGGTGCCATATTACAGAGCAATAAAACCCACAATACAAATCTAGATGTAATGATTATGTGGTATTTGCTATGGGAAGCTCGTTCCCGTCACGGTTTGCTATTGGCTGAAACACACACACCCCCCGCCCCCGCACCGAATGTTTTCATCCGCACAACGAGGAGATGAAGAGATGCGGGTGTCGGGGAGCGAGGTACGTACAACCTGACATTTTGGCAAGGGCTTTTTCAATAGTAGGCTACATGCACACGACAGTAAAAAAAAACGTCCGTTAAAAATGGACACACTGTCAGTTTTTCATGGCCATTTTGCATCAGTGCGTGCATCCATTTTCTGGCCGTGTGTCCATTTTTAATGTCCGTTTTGCATCTGTTTTTCATGTCCGTTAAAAACGGACATGAAAAATTGATGAATTGGATTGACAGTTATTTCTTGCCCCCAACTATAATCATGACCCCCATGATGCCCATAATGTCCTCCATAGTGCCCCTAACTAAAATAATGTCCCCCACGGTGTAAATAATTTTTTAGAGTGCCCCAGATAAAATAATGTCCCCATGGAGGCCCCCTGGTAAAATAATGTCCCCCATGTAGGCCCCCTGGTAAAATAATGTCCCCCATGTAGGCCCCCTGGTAAAATAATGTCCCCCATGTAGGCCCCCTGGTTAAATAATGTCCCCCATGTAGGCCCCCTGGTTAAATAATGTCCCCCATGTAGGCCCCCTGGTAAAATAATGTCCCCCATGTAGGCCCCCTGGTAAAATAATGTCCCCCATGTAGGCCCCCATCTTAAATAATTTCCCCCATGGTTTAAATAAATGCCCCCACAGCTGCTTTTTGATGATTTTTTTTTTTTTTTAAACAAAAAAACCCTCACCTTATCCAATTGATCGCACTGCAGCAGTCTCTTCTCTCTTCCACGCACAGGACCTGCCGAAGGACCTGCGATGTGCGCGACGAGGTCCATCGGCAGGGCCTGCTCAATAAAGAAACCAGAGACTGCGCAGCGAGAGCAAGTGGGTAGGGTGAGTGGCCATAGTGTACCCGTTTTTAACGGCCGTTAAACAGGAGCACTCCTGTCAATCGGCCGTTAAAAACGGCCCCATTCATTTTAATGGGGCAGTCGGCCCGTTGAAACGGCCCAGAAATAGGACATGTCCTATTTCTGGACGGACGCTATTCACTGGCCGTTAAAAAAACGGCCATGTGAATAGCCCCATAGGCTTTCATTGGTGCTAAAAATGGCCGTGTGACGGCCGCTACTTAGACGGCCGTCACACCGGCCATTTTTCACTGTCGTGTGCATGAGCCCTTAATGTGACTGCAGGGGTAATACTGGATGGATCATTTTTTGCAGCTTTTTTTTTTACATAACCTTTCTCCTTTCTCCTTGGGAACATGCAGAGCGGCCATCATATGGCTATATGCATGATTCTTTAGGTTGTGGTAGGGAAGTCATGTTGCAAGCTCCACTGTGACCATTGCTGATACATTCACTTTTTGCACATTTGTATATTGCTGGCACTCTGGATTGGTCTGGTGCAGGGGTAGGCAACTGCCGGCACTCCAGCTATTGTGAAACTACAACTCCCAGCATGCATACTTACTCTGAACTTCTCAGAACTCCCATAGAAATGAATAGAGCATGCTGGGAATTGTAGTTTTTTACAGCAGCTGGAGTTGCCGAAGATTGCTGATCCCTGTTCTAGTGGATTAGATATGTAACCGGCACTTTGGAGACAAGTGATGAGTCAGAATACAGCTGCTGCGGGCAGAAGGTGATAGACCTGCTGAGGTTTTATGTTACCAGCACTTGCCTCAATGACACAGATCTGAGGCTCCTGATGGTCCTTGTCCACTGGGACGGTTGCCTGATTCATCACCCATTCCTGAATAGCATCCGTAATATGTGGGACCACTAAAAATCAAAGAAGACAACATATATAAATCAGAGCTATGAAGGTGCTGCCAAACATAACATGTTATTAAAGGGGTTATCCAAGAGTATAAAAAGCCCCCCCATAGCATTGCTGGTGACTTTAGGGAGGCTTGTCCCTGTCACCGCCTGTCATTGGCTTCACCCCCCCACCCCAACCCGACACCGGATGTTTTCATCCGTGCATGGGGAGAAGCAGCGGCAGCAGTGTGGGGACCAGGGAGCGGGGACCTAGGTGAGTATATTCGGTGTGGGGGTCCCACAACAAATACTTATTCTTGTGATTGGTGGGGGTCCCGTGTTCACCAATGCGAATGGACATGCACACTGCCTATGGGACTGTCAGGGAAAATCAGAGTCCAGTGCTTAGCTATTAGTAAAAAAATCTATGGCACACCAGTGGCCGCTAAGGTGGCGTCTTACTCCAGAGTTCAGGCCAGCAAACATAGGACCGTAGATCCCTTGAGAAAAGTCGTGTCTCGACCGAAACGTTGGGGCAAACTATTGGTACGTCTAATTTTTGCGATATCTCTGGATACACTAACTGGAAATGAGTGACTTATTACTATACAGTATGAATTAAAACTTTACTTTTTTGCAAATTACTGGTGTGCCATAGATTTTTTTACTACTTGATGACATTAAAGGGGTTGTCTCATCTTGCCTAATGGGGGCATATCGCTAGGATATGCCCCCATTGTTTTATAGGTGCGGGTCCCACCGCTGGGACCCGCACCTATATCGAGAACGGGGCCCCGAAAGCGAACGGGGGCGCACTGCGCATGCGCAGCCGCCTCCATTCATTTTCAATGTGGCCGGCGAAGATAGCCGAGCGCTGGCTCGGCTATTTCCGTCGGCTCCATAGAAATGAATAGGAGCAGTGGCCGCGCAAGCGCGGTGCGCTCCCATTCATTTCTATGGGGAGCCGGCTTGGTGGTGGCCGGACCGGAGTCCTCCAGCCACCACCTTGCGGGGCCCCGTTCTCGATATAGGTGCGGGTCCCAACGGTGGGACCCGCACCTATAAGACAATGGGGGCATATCCTAGCGATATGCCCCCATTAGGCAAGATGAGACAACCCCTTTAAGTCCTCTATGTGCTCCCAAGCAAAAGGGAGTGCGGATCTCATCTATCACTAAATCAGTGCTCAGCTATGTCCAGCAGCGAGCATTCAGAACAGCCCCTCCATTCAAACTGGGGGACGACAGGGCCCGTTTCATGATCAGCGGGGGCGCCAGTGGTCAGATCCCAGCTGATCAGACACTTATCCCCTATTCCGGTGGATAGGGGATAAGTCTTTGTCATGGGACAACCCCTTTGAGCTCCTGGCACACCATCACAATTTGTAAATGGCAATGTACTATTTAAAAGGATATATTCTGCAAGGCCCGCGAGAAAGAAGAGAATGACAGGTTGGGCACATTCACTGCCGCTCAATTCATCCCTATGTGACTTCGGGAGATAGACGACTACAGCACTCGACTATTTCTGCCACATCCCATAGAGATAAATGGAGTGGCAATGTGAATGCCCTGTGGATAGGGGATAACTTACCAGAATACCCTTTTAACAATAGGTATGGACATGAGAAGGAGAAATACATACATGTCACCAGACATACTAAATGGGCACCAGGGAAAACTGACATAGAAGGGAACTAAGGAATTTTAGTTGACAGCTGCAGCAACCAGTGTCAGGCAGCTGCTGCCAAGGCTAATAATTATGGAGTGCATCAAAAAGGGCATAGATGCACGTGATGAAAAGCTTGGCAGTACATTGATTTAGTCGTGTTGCTCGTGATAATGTGAGCAGTCTACATGGCCTTCAGTGTCACTGGACTTGTGTCCCCCTGAGTATATCTGGGAAACCATTGGTCGGCAATCTGTAGCTTGGAGAACCCCTTCTCTGCCATACGTGTCTGCCTGGCACTATGCCATCATTTTATGAGATGGGAAAACCTTACCGTATTAGGCATAGTGCTGGAATATATTTTGTTCTTCTCACCACACAATAACACTTTACAATAATTGAAACAGCAATAAGAATTAGAGGAAGAAATCCAGCGCTAAAACCTCCGCGCTACGTGGACCGACCTTGCACGGTTTTGCCCAGGTAGTCTCCTCGCCGCTCCTTGTTAATCACATGCTGATAAATCTTTCCTGTAGTGATGTTGTTGTCCTTATACAGACTGATATCCAGGAATCTCTCATAATTTCCCAAATCCAAGTCTACCTCCCCTCCATCGTCCAGCACAAACACTTCACCTGCAAGATCAACGGAGAACAAAGGGGAACAGGTGTTATCATATGTCACGTTACACGTCAGGTTTTCTCTATGTAATGACTGTGACACAGGGGACCGGACTGGAGGGCATGACAAATCTCAGCTGAATGTAAGGAATAGCTTTCACTTAAAGATCCACTGCTGTATTCTGGAGAAAAAGTATTTTTAAGTTTGCATTCACACAACCGTATGTATTTTGTGGTCTGCAAAACGCACATCTGCACAAAATATGGATGACGTCCGTGTTGTATGCGTTTTTTTATAGACCCATTGTTACAATGCAAAACAGACAAGAATAGGACAGGTTCTATCATTTTTGCGGGACTGCAGAACGGACACGCGGTGTACTGTCCGCAATTTTTGTGGCCCCAGTGAAATGAATGGGTCCAATCTGGAAAAAAAATGCAGATCGGATGTGGAATAAAAATACAGCCGTGTGAATGGGGTCTTATTCATTTGCCAATAAGCAATTAAGTGCATTGAGGGCGGAACCAAGCTGACACTAAAATGGGTTAGCCCGGATTCAGTGCTCAAATATTTTAATTTTTCTGCTCTTCTGTTTTTAGTTAGGATTAATAGAAGTCCATGGGCTGGATAACGGAAACCAGACTGATCTGTTATGCGGCCCATGGACTTCTATTATGACAGAATGCCTCTTAACCCCTTCAACCCCGGGCCTGTTTTCACCTTCCTGCCCAGGCCATTTTTTGCAAATCTGACATGTGTCACTTTATGTGGTAATAACTTTGGAACGCTTTTACTTATCCAAGCCATTCTGGGACTGTTTTCTCGTCACATATTGTGCTTCACGACAGTAGTAAATTTGTGGCAAAATATTTCATTTTTATTTATAAAAAAATACCAATAGTATTTAGCATAGTGGCATAGTATTTTTAAAATTTTTTTACAGCATTCACCTGAGGGGGCAAATCATGTGATATTTTTATAGAGCAGGTTGTTACGACGCGGCGATACCCAATATGTCTACCATTTTTATTTTTGTAAGGTTTTACACATTAGATGCATTTTTTAACAAAATAAAATATTTTTTTGTGTTGCCATTTTCTGAGAGCCATATTTTTTAAAATTTTTCTGGCGATTGTCTTAGGTAGGGTCTCATTTTTTGCGGGACAAGATGACGGTTCGATTGGTACCATTTTGGGGTACATACGCTTTTTTGATCGCCTGCTATTACACTTTTTTTAAGGAAAGGTGACCAAAAAATTGCTGTTTTGGCACTGTTTTTTGTACTTTTTTTTTTTACCGCGTTCACCTGGCGGGGTGGATCATGTGATATTTTTATAGAGCCGGTCGATACAGACGCGGCGATACCTAATATGTCTATTTTTATTTTTTACAATTTTTTTTTATATTATTTCGGAAAAAAGACGCTTTTTTTTTAACTTAAAACTTTTTCTTTAAACTTTATTTTTTTCACTTTCTTTTTTTTTTTTACACTTTTTTAAAGGGGTTCTGCAGTTTTTTTCAAACTGATGATCTATCCTCTGGATAGATCATCAGCATCTGATCGGCGGGGGTCCGACACCCGGGACCCCCGCCGATCAGCTGTTTGAGAAGGCAGCGGCGCTGCAGGAGCGCCGCGGCCTTCTCTGTGTTTACCGCAGGCCCAGTGACGTCACGACTAGTATCACTGGCCTGGGCGGGGCTAAGCTCCATTCATGTGAACGGAGTTTAGCCGCGCCCAGGCCAGTGATACTAGTCGTGACGTCACTGGGCCTGCGGTAAACACAGAGAAGGCCGCGGCGCTCCTGCAGCGCCGCTGCCTTCTCAAACAGCTGATCGGCGGGGGTCCCGGGTGTCGGACCCCCGCTGATCAGATGCTGATGATCTATCCAGAGGATAGATCATCAGTTTGAAAAAACTACAGAACCCCTTTAACATTTGGGGGTCAGATCGCCTTTACAATGCATTACAATACTTCTGTATTGTAATGCATTGACTGGAAGTGTATTACTAAGGAAGGCATCCAACTGCTATCTAAGCCATCGAGTCCCCGTCACAGCAGCGCGGGGACCCGATGGACACCCCTTCCCACCGCCCGCATCACATGTGCCGCGGTAAGCGCTGACAGCGGCAAATGAAGGGTTAATGCACCGGCATCGGTGTTTTCACCGATGCCGGTGCATACAGCAAGGGTCCGGCTACTGGGCACAACCAGACCTCGCGGGTCGGGTGCAGCTCCTGCACCCACCCGATCAGTGCGCCGTAGCACTGCGGCGCTGGTCGGGAAGTCACTTCCCGCAGCGCCGTACATGTACGGCACTGGCCGGGAAGGGGTTAAAGGCACTCTGTTATGTATTCCGTAATAGAATTCCGTTATGGCCATTCGGAATTGTAATAAAACCCGAACTCGAACTTGTAAAACACAACGCTGACTTATAATGGTTCTAGAGACAGATCCGTCATCGCTATTTTAGATATAATACAACCGGATCGGTTCATAACGGATGCAGACGATCATATTATTATTACAATGGAGGCGTTTTTGCTGATCCATGACGGATCCATCAAAAACACTGGTGTGAAAGTAGCCTTATCCCTAACAAACTCACGGAAAAAAAAAAAGTGGTCTCAAATGGCAGAACATGCTCAAAAACCCCGATGCTGTAGCGCATATATAACCAGGGGAGCAAATCCCGCACATGTGGTCCGCTGCTGAACGTAATCCCCAGCAAAAAATGCATACAATGGAGGATGCCTGCAGCAGACCACATGTACCACAAAGACATCCGACACAGGGTAGACAAATGTGCGGATGTGACAATCTACATAGAAAAACAATTCACGGAAAATGGTGCACTACAGCGGAAAATGTGTCTGGGTCACATGACGTCAGGGTAATGTGGGAAATACAGCCTCCGCCCCCCCCTCCCACTGTATGTGTGATTTCACGTTGGAGGTAACTGGGAGCTGGTCGCTGTGTCTCGGACCTCATGCACCTATCTGTCATTACCTATACCATAGAAGGGATAGCGTTAGGTCCCGTGCCAACTGAGATACCTTGACGCGGTGCTTGGGCTCCGGTATGTTTTTGATATAAGGATATGCTGGTGAAAGTCTCATTTTAACATCAGAGTGAGGGTTTAGCCATATATTGTCAACTGCATTTTCTGCTGTAGTGCACCATTTTCCGTGAATTGTTTTTCTATGTAGATTGTCACATCCGCACATTTGTCTACCCTGTGTAGGATGTTTTTGTGGTACATGTGGTCCGCTGCAGGCATCCTCCATTGTATGCATTTTTTGCTGGGGATTACGTTCGGCAGCGGGCCACATGTGCGGGATTTGCTCCCCCGGTTATATATGCGCTACAGCATCGGGGCTTTGAGCATGTTCTGCTATTTGAGACCACTTTTTTTTTCCGTGAGTTTGCTTGTATGTTTATTCCTGGAGGCGTGGCAACTCCAGGTTGAATGTGCCTTGATTATACTAATGGGTAACATTCAGGTGCACCTGTGCAGCCTGGGTCACATGACGTCAGGGCAATGTGGGAAATACAGCCTCCGCCCCCCCTCCCACCGTATGTGTGATTTCACGCTGGAGGTAACTGGGAGCTGGTCGCTGTGTCTCGGACCTCATGCACCTATCTGTCATTACCTATACCATAGTAGGGATAGCGTAGGTCCCGATGTCAACTGAGATACCTTGACGCGGTGCTCGGGCTCCGGTATGTCTTTGATAAGGATATACTGGCGAAAGTCTCATTTTAACATCAGAGTGAGGGTTTAGCCATATATTGTCAACTGCATTTTCCGCTGTAGTGCACCATTTTCCGTGAATTGTTAGCCTTATCCCTATCCACATAGGGATAGAGGATAACTATTAGATCAATGGGGCCCTTCCTGCTGGGACAACCACCCATCATGAGAATGGAGACCCTGTACCCCTATGGCCCCCCAAAATGAATGGAGTGATAAGTCGGCATCTGATCTCTCATTCATCACTGCAGGAATTCTAGAAATAGCCGTGCGCTGTAGTCACTGTCTCCAGAACTCCCATAAAGATGAATGGAGACACAGTGCTCATGCCCAACCTTCTGTTATCATGATCTGTGGGGGTCCCAGCATCTAATGGTTATCCCTTATCTTGTGGATAAGGATAACTTGTCACAACTGGAATAACTTTTCTAACTTTCCATCTACAGCGTGGGTGTGGGCTTTTATTGGTACCATTTTGACTTTTTTATTGCTTTTTATTACTTTTTTGGGGGCATCAAGGTTACTGAAAAACATCAATTCTGGCATTGTTTTTATTTATTTTTTAACATTGGGATAAATGCCATGATATTTTAAAAGTTTGTAAATTTACAGGCCTTGCGATATCAATTATATGGGGGTCTTGTGAACTTTTAGTATGTTTTTTTTTTTCTATTTTACATTTTTCTTTAGTCCCACTAGGGGACTACTTCAAAATAGCATTGCATTGTGTTTTCAGCATATCTTATCACAACCTGTCTCTAGCAGGATAAAATAGGTGAAGTAAGATGGCAGACCTTCACTAGGCCCACGGCTGCCATGATCCATAACCCCTTGATCAGGTGACCCCCTCAGTCTGCTTACATTCCATGGTAGCTATTAGGTTACTTCTGATCCTAGTTAATGCAGGTAGTTGTCAGCTCCTGAGTCTGCTCCATATGATGTTGGGATCGGGTTAAATAAAAATCAGCTGAATAAAATGGGGGACATTTATCAAAACTCGTGCAAAGGAAAACTGGTTTAGTTGCCTATGGCAACTAATCAGATTCCACCTTTCATTTTCCAAAAGAGCTCTGATAAATGTAAGCTGGAATCTGATTGGTTGCTATGGGCTACTAAGCCAGATTTGCTTTACACCATTGTTTATAACCCCCTCCCCCCCATGTTAACCAGTTTAAATGGGTATTCTGGTTGTGTGAAGCTATTCTCAATCCTCAGGATAGGGCATAACTATTAGATTGGTGGGGGTGCTACCACTGGGACCTCCATGATCACAAGATAGGGGACCCTGTACCCTTTGGAGCCCACCTGAAATGAACAGAGCAGCCAGTCGGGCGTGCGCCCTGCGCTCCATTCATTTCTATGGGAGATACCTGAATACAGCATGTGATTATCTCTGAGATGGCCACCCCATTTATTTTGGGGGCTCCGCGGGGGTTCGGAGTCTCCATCCTCGTGATCAATGGGTTCTCCATGAGGTTCCCAGCAGAATATCTTCACACGGAATACCCCTTAAGGGACAACTACATACATGAAATTTTTTTACCACTAAAAAACTACCATAAACGCCCCTCATGTTTTTTTCCAGACCGTGTGCGGTTTTAATGGTGTTTCTTTTAAATGCGTTTTTTTTTCTTAATTACTGTGTGAGTCAGGTTTTTTTCTGGTATTTTTTATCCTATAGCAAAGATGTGGAATTGCCAGAAAAAGAAAATACAAAAGCTTCTACAGACAAGAACGGTTCTAGAGGTGGGACCAGCACCTATCTGACATTGATGGCATATCCTAGCAATACGTCATCAATGCCTGAGATAGGAATACCCCTTTAATTACCAAGCCTATGAATATACTGAGGCATAGATCAGTTCTCCATTTGTCGATCAAACGATTGTCAGGTACATTCACAATATGATGACTGAATATAATCAGTAATACTTATATCGTACCATGCTCATAAGGTGAAAACGTCCCAGCATCAATATTAATGTACGGGTCGATTTTAATGGCGGTCACTCGAAGCCCACATGACTTCAGGATGGTACCAATGCTGCTGGCGATGATTCCTTTTCCAATGCCAGAGATGACGCCTCCAGTCACCAGTATGTACTTCATTGGTTCTCTACGTACAGTAGTCAGGTGCCGAATGAGATTCCTGGAATACAATGACTCATATCATGACTAGATCCAAAGATGAACATGGAAAATTAAAATATGTTTCCAGTATAAAAGTGGTGTTCCATTTATTTGTCGTCGTCCCCCCCCCCCCCTACTGCCACATGGATCAGATATAGGAAACTTAAAGGGTTTCTACAGTTTTTAAAAACTGATGATCTATCCTCTGGATAGATCATCAGCATCTGATCGGCGGGGGTCCGACACCCGGGGCCCCCACCGATCAGCTGTTTGAGAAGGCAGCGGTGCTGCAGGAGCGCCGCAGCCTTCTCTGTGCTTACCGCAGGCCCAGTGACGTCACGACTATAACTGGCCTGGGCGCGGCTAAACTCCATTCATTTCAACAGAGCTTAGCCCCACCCAGGCCAGTGATACTAGTCGTGATGTCACTGGGCCTCCGGTAAACACAGAGAAGGCCGCGGCGCTCCTGCAGCGCCGCTGCCTTCTCAAACAGCTGATCGGCGGGGGGAGTTTTCTGAACTGAAAGTAAATGGGCCGAATAATTTTGCACGCCCAACTTTTCAGTTTTATTATTACAAAAAAAGTTTAAATGATCCAATAAATTTCGTTCCACTTCACAATTGTGACCCACTTGTTGTTGATTCTTCACCAAAAATGTAAAATGTTATATCTTTTTGTTTGAAGCCTGAAATGTGGCAAAAGGTTGAAAAGATCCAGGAGGCCGAATATTTTCGCAAGGCACTGTATCTGTATGCGCTTTGTCTCTATTACATGTCCAGGAAAAGCACTTTTAGGCCTCTTTCACACGAACGTTGTGTTTTGCGGTCCGCAAATTGCGGAGCTGCAAAAACAATGGATGGCATCCGTGTGCATTCCGTAGTTTGCGGAACGGAACAGCTGGCCCCTAATAGAACAGTACTATTCTTGTCCGTAACACGGACAAGAATAGGACATGCTCTATTTTTTTTTTGCGGGCCACGGCACGGAGCAACGGATGCGGACAGCATAGAAATGAATGGGTCCGCATTTTTCATGTGAAAAATGCGGATCGGAGCCCGCAAAAAATACTGTCGTGTGAAAGGGGCCTTATTCTGCTGGAAAACAGCTCCCAAGTGCCCGTCTGAAAGTGAAACTAAAAACAGCTTTCTCTCCCGACTTGATTTCTAACAGCTATATCTTTTGATATACTGGATATAATGCTGTGATTTTGGTATCATTTGAAAAGCTTGGAATCCCAGCTTTCAAAGGTCAGAACCATTTTTCTATCTGCTACCAATCCAATATATGAGCAGCTAAAGCAGCCCTCCCCTCTTTAGTCTTGTTTGCTTTGAGCACTTGCAGCAGTAGAGCTGGGCACTCTGGTTTCCATCAGAATAAAAGTGCTTTTCCTGAACATGTAATACAGACACACAGTGCACACAGGTATGTCTGGGATGTGTCTGCAATCTTCTGTTGGGCAGTGCTCTTAGTTATATTGGTGAAAAACAGGTGAAAGACTCCCTTTAAGGACTTTATTGGTGAACATGACTGCTTCCTTCCTGGCTACAGGTTATGAGATGTATTGCAGCTCAACCCTATTCACTTTAGTGGAGCTGAGTTGTAGTACCAGACATAACCCATGGGGAGGCGAGGCACTGTTTCTGGGGAAAGAAGCAGCCAAGTTTTTCTAATCCTGTATAGCCCCTTGGTCTTTCTGCGGTCAATTCCTTTTATAATATAACTGAAAAGTGTTATTACCTTCTTCCACATGCAATATATTGCCCAGCGAGTCTCCAGATCATTACACACTCTCCACACTGCAAAGCAACAAAGGCATGATTTTTAAAGAAAGATTTTTATGTTAATAAAATAAATAAAATAGTAATGTAATTAATGAATTGCTTTTCAATGAATGCGCATCTGAATAATGTCCTAAGTCCACCCTAAAAGCAGCCCCAAGACTGGCTGACCTGTTACATGTGCACTTGGCAGCTAAAGGTGCCTGTGTTGGTCCAACGTTCATATGTGCCTGCAATATGTGCAAATGAGCCTCTAGGAGCAACGAGGGTGTTGCCGTTACTCCTAAAGGCTCAGCTTTCTCTGCAACTGCTACTTTGACAGGGCCAGGCTATGTAAACGTCATAATGCCTGGTCCTTCCAATCAAAGTGCAGAGGACGCGGCAGTTGCAGAGAGAGCAGAGCCTCTAAGTGTAAAGACAACACCCCCGTTGCTCCTAGAGGCTCATTTGCATATATAAAACATCATTTTTCTCAGCAATGCAGACACATAGGAACATGGGACCAACACAGATGTCTTTAGCTGCCAAGCGCACATGTAACAGGTCAGCCAGTTTCATGGGTACAAATCTGCTGACAGATGCCCCTTAAAGGGCACCTAACGTTTGTAAAAAGACACTAAGGGCCATTAGTGCTGCTGAGCGCTCTGCACCTTCGGGTTTCATCACCTCTATTTGGCTGACCTATGCTCCACAGGCTTGGACAACCAAACAGAGACAATGAAAGTCAAAGGTGCATAGAGTTTAGAGGAGCACTGCTGCAAAAGATTAGGTAATATCATAAAAACTGGCTTTTGCCACCTGTGTTTTTGCTATTTTTAGCAAACAGTAATATTTTATTTATTTAATGCATTTATATAGCGCTACTATATTCCACAGCGCTTTACAGACATTGGCATTACGCTGTCCCCAATGGGACTCACAATCTAAGTTCCCTATCACTATGTCTTTGGAGTGTGAGAGGAAACCGGAGAACCCGGAGGAAAACCAGGCGAACACAAGGAGAACATACAAACTCCATGCAGATGTTGTCCTTGTCAGATTTGAACCCAGGACCCCAGGGCTGCAAGGCACCAGTGCCGACCACTGAGTCACCGTGCTGCTGATCGCCAGTGTTTTCTTTATGGCATTTTTCCTCTATAGAGAAGGTGACGTGAAAATGCCTCAAAAAAAGAGCATTTAAAATTTCCTGTAGACTTTCAGCAGAAAACACAAAAAATGCAGGTGCAAAAAAAGTCACTAAAAAAGTATACTGTAAGTGCAAAAATGTGACAGAAAAAACAAAACATGAACCCATCCTTAATCTGGTGTCAGACACAGGTTTCTTTGGTCTTTGGTGCCGTCTGCATCTTTTGTGAGTACGCATCTGACCCGCACTCCATTCATACAGTCGTGTGAATGGAGCCTTAGGCCTCTTTCACACGGGCGATCCGGACTCAGTCCGGATGCGCTCAGGGTGCGTTGCGGAAAACTCGCACCAATCCGCACGCAATCGCAGTCAGTTTTGACTGCGATTGCATACGTTGTTCAGTTTTTTCCGCGCGGGTGTGATGCGTATGGATGCATTTCGCACGTGCGTGATAAAAAACTGAATGTTTACAAACAACATCTCTAAGCAACCATGCGTTAAAAATGCATTGCACCCGCACTTGTGTGCGGATGCAATGCGATTTTCACGCAGCCCCATTCACTTCAATGGGGCCAGGGCTGCGTGCAAAACGCAGAATATAGAACATGCTGCGATTTGCTCGCAACGGCAAACTCAGGCGTGAAAAAATTCGCCCAGGTGAAAAGCCCCATTGAAATGAATGGGTCAGGATTCAGTGCGGGTGCAATGCGTGTGCGTGCCCGTGTGAAAGGGGCCTTAGGGTGATCGGGACAAGGGATCAAAATATTCCATGTACTAGCCCCCTAAGGGGGCTAATAGTTACTAAGTAAAAAGTAAAAAAAAAAAAACACAAAAATATTAAAAGTTTAAATCACCCCCCTTCCGCCTGCCCCCCCCCCCCCCCCATTTTTTGTACAGTGCATGTGGTATTTTTTTCAGATCTCTGACCGAAATGGCTCAAACATATGTCAAATGTGCACAACTTATCCATTTATTTTTAGGATTTGTTTTTTTTTTATTTTCTGTTCTGATATTCTTCAGAAGAACAGAAAAATAACAGTGATGTGAACCCTCCCCTACAATATTCAGGTGAACTGTTTGGATTTGTCTTGGGGTAATAGTACATGAAAGATGGATGACACAGGTAATACACAAGCCGTTACCAGCAGGCGATTAGCCACCAAATACACACAGTTCTGACATTGATCACTCTGCCATGTTATACCCATAAGTGACTGCCTCTATGCTGTGACAATGGTGCAGAGGCTTTTACTAAGGACATTTGGGGCAGATTTATGAAAAACTATTGTTGTCCACAGGAACCAATCACAGTTCGACTTTCATTTTTCAAGAGCAGGGTACAAAATGAAAGTCACGCTGCCATTGGTTGCTATGGTTAACGACGACAGTCTTTGGGGGAGAATTATAACAAATGGTGTAAAGGAAAACTGGCTTACTTGCCCATAGCAACCAATCAGCTTCCACCTTTCATTTTTCAGAGCTCCTTTAGAAAATGAAAGGTGGAATCTGATTGGTTGCTATGGGCAACTAAACCAGTTTTCCTTAACACCTGTTTTCATAAATCTATACCAAAATCTCCTAGGTTGTTCTAGGGAAGAATTTTGGTTAGGTTGGATTCACATATATAATGTGTCAAATCTACTGCGAAATCCGTATGTCTTCATGTGGATTTAGACTTCTGCAATGCATCTAAGGCATGCAGATTTTGTGGCCTAGAATTATGGTACGGCTGTTGCAGTGTTGCACCCGAGTATCACGGTGTAGAGGGTTGCCACAGGAATGAATTGGGTCAAAGCACGACTTCTATGCTTGCTAAAACTGGGACATGCGAATTGCAAAAAATCCAACGCTGCTGGATTTTTTGCGAGTTGTGTGTCGCGGCCAAAGCAAAACTACGAGTCATGTTGCAACCTATTCATATCTATAGCTACACTGTGATACTTGGTTGCGACAAAAGCGCGCAACAGATATTACGCCATACCCTTAGGCTACATTCACACGACCGTACGAATGAGTCCGCATCCGTTCCGCAACCCATTCATTTCTTTGGGGCCGCAAAAGATGCGGACAGCACACCGTGTTCTGTGTGCATCCCAAACTTTTCGCTGGCACTATTTTCACAATGCATAGTGCATGTTTCTACTTTGCGGAGCCACCAAACGGACATACGGATGTGGACGGCACAGCGCATTTATTGCAGCCCCATTGAAATGAATGAGTCTGCGTGCAATCCACAAAAAATACTGATCATATGTGGACGGGAAATACAGTCATATGAATAGCCCCTTACACATGAATTTAGTCTGGCATTTTTGAACACTAAAAAAAGTCTAATAAACTTTACAGTGGCATATTTTTTTTCAAACATTGGCATTTTTTCACCTTTTTTTTTCCAAATAGAGAAAAAACAGCATAGATAAAATCGGCCCTGCTTCAAACATGCTGCATTTAAAAAAAATACACCAGACACATAAAACGCCACCAATCAGAAAAAAACACCACTAGTGAAAAAATGCTTGTGTGTTCTGCATTTCATATTTCCCATAGACTTTCAGCGAACATCTGAAGCTGGTGTTTTTTATAACAAAAAATTTACCAAAAACCGCAGGTGCAAAAAACCCACAATATACTTAGGTGTGAATCCAGCCTCTAGTTGACAGAAAGGCTCATGCACACAACCATATGGTCGCCGAGTCCGTGCTGCCGACCACAAATTGGCTTGAATTGGTCCACCATCCGCAAAATACGTCAAAAGAAGGGCTTCCAAGTGTTTCTGTGGGCTCCCAATCCGGGCCTCCGCTCTGCAAAAGATAGGACATGCCCTGTCTTTTGCCATATTTTGAGGATCGTGGACCCATTCAAGTCAATGTGTCCGCACCGTAATACGGGATTCACATGCCCAGTGCCCATGTATTGTGGGCTGCAATTTGCCATACGGTCATGTGAATGGGCCCTAATAGAAAATTTTGGACCTTTTTTTTTTGGACTAATTCCTTACAAAGGCCTCATGCACACGAACGTATTTTGTTTCCGCGTCCGTTCCGGGTTTTTTTGCGGATAGGATGCGGACCCATTCATTTCAATGGGTCAGCAAAAAATGCGGACAGACGTTTTTTTTGCGGATAGGATGCGGACCCATTCATTTCAATGGGTCAGCAAAAAATGCGGACAGCACACCGTGTGCTGTCCGCATCAGTATGTCCGTTCCGTAGCCCCGCAAAAAAATAGAACATGTCCTATTCTTGTCCGTTTTGCGGACAAGGATAGGCATTGTTACAATGGATCCGCAAAAAAAATGGAAACAAGGATGCCATACGGAACGTCATTCGTTTTTTTTGCGGATCCGCAAATCACATACGGTCGTGTGCATGTAGCCAAATACTGATGAAAACTACTGACCAAATACTGACCATGTGAAAATGACCTAGGGCTGGATTCACACATGTAGTTATTTTAGCCAAAGCCATATTTCCATTCCTTTTTAATCTACTTCTGACTTTGGCTAAAAAAAAGCGCCACAAAAACTGCACGAGTGTTTCCGGTCTAAGGGGTCATTCACATGGACTTCTGCAGGTGAAATCCGCCTCCCATTCTTTTCAGCTGTTCATGAGGCCACGATTTACTGTACAGTCTTGGCCTGTTCGCGGCCATAAACCAATTGAAAACAGCAGGAGGCGGATTTCACGCAGTCACCCCTTGGCTTCTGTTTGTAAAAGCCATTTTCCTTACTGCAGTTCTGCATATTACATAGGCTTCCCTCACACTAAGGGCTCATGCATACAAACATATTTTCTCTCCATGTCTGTTCCATAATTTTTTCGTACCGTATGCGGAACCATTCATTTCAACGGGTCTGCAAAAAAACCGAAATTACTCCGTGTGCATTCCATTTCCGTTCCGCAAAAAAATAGAACATGTCCTATTATTGTCGGCAACGGACATGGATAGGACTGTTCTATTAGGAGCCAGCTGTTCCATTGAATACGGAATGCACACGGATATCATCTGTATTTTTTGCGGACTGCACTATACATACGGTTGTATGCATCTGCCCTTCCGTTTTGTTTTTTTTGCAGACCCATTGAAATGAATGGCTCTGCATACGGTCCACAAAAAAAAACGGAACGGACATGGAAATAAAATACGTTTGCGGGCAAATTTATCAAGCCCCAAGTACCCGTTTTCAAAAGCTAATTTTTGTGCAAAAATTTGTGAGTTCTTTTGCTATTATATGCTACTCACAGCACTCAAAAAAACAATGGGCGGGGCTAAGTGGAAGGGGAGGGGTCACTGTGGCTTGGCGTTATCATATTTACATCAGAAAACCGGCTTACGTCATTGATGAAATCTACACCAGCTCACCGCTTACCCCACCAGGCTTCTAAAATGCTGGTCTTGGTAAATCTGCCTCACAGTTTATTTGGGGGTGTTTCTTTTTTTCATTCTTGCTACCCATAGAGAAGGCAGGGATTAATGATCCATTGCTCTGTACAAGCACTAAATGAGCACTGTAGATACAGATCAGGAAGTGGCAATGACGCCTCCTGCTCCGATCCTAGCGATCATGTGATCACCAGGGCTCAGGTGTCTGCATGAGCTGCTGGGACTTAGAACACCCAGATTATCCCTGCAGTGAGACTGTACAGCCTTGTACAACCTGTCTGGGGTTGTACTCCCACTGGAACTAATAATAATACGTCAGCCCCAATTACATTACAATTCCAGTAGAGAATGCCAGGAATCGGCTGGACACAAACCGCAGGATGCAGCGGTTTCTGCCCATCCAACTCTCTGCATTTTTGCCAGATTGTGTCCGTATCTCCACCAGACCCCATTATAGTTAATAAGGCCGGCGGACATTCCGGTTGCATCCGGCAGTGCCAGATCTGGAGAATTCTCTACCGAAACAGCCTGCCAGCAGATGTGAAACAGGCCTTAAATGACCCCCAAAAGTCTTATATGTCTTTATGGAGGGCACAATGCATAAAAATAATAATAAAGGCAAAACAAAATTAAAAATAAATAAATACAGAAATAAATAATGCCTCCCCTAGCCCACACCACTGCTTCTAGTCCTAACCCCATCCCCTGTAACCTGCATATTTTCAATATCAAAATAATTTAAACATTTATTTTAGTTACACTTTGTGCTATTAAAAAAAAAAAGGAAAATCGAAATAATGTGAAAAATGGATATTTTATCTCCTGCCTGTCAAGAAGAGGGATACATGGCCCAGTGTGGAATTTATTTATTTTATGTGCTTAATGGGTTAAACATGCATTTGCTCTAGCATTTTTCAAGTTCTATAGAAAAGTATTCGGGAAAAACATTA
This sequence comes from Rhinella marina, assembly GCA_900303285.1. Taxonomy (NCBI): domain Eukaryota; kingdom Metazoa; phylum Chordata; class Amphibia; order Anura; family Bufonidae; genus Rhinella; species Rhinella marina. The sequence goes on from ONZH01028599.1 coordinate 188,516, forward strand.
GAAAAAAATACATACCTTGAATGCTGTGTTTTTTTTATATTTTTAAGGCAAAAATGCTCAAAACTGCCATGTGAAAACCTAAAACAAAACAAGCATTTAATGTAGGGTGTTTCATCCATGTGGGAACAGAAAAAAAAACCCAGAAAAAACATGCCACGGAATGCTGCAAAAAAAAAAAAAAACACCCAAAACACTAAACATGTGAACCAGCATGAAAGGGAAGCAAAACATAAACATTATTTTGGGAAACAGATGGACTCCAATTTTTTGTGGAGATAACTATACATTGACAATGTGCCCTGTGAGGTAGACATGCCGCTGGCTGGTGTCATACAGCACATACAAATGTGTTTTCAGCACCAATTCATTCCCAGCAAGCAGAGATCTTGAAATTCATAGCTGATAAACTTTTTATTACATTTGAATGGAGGGAGAACACTTATAAGCCCCGCCTCCTGTCACTAACACTTAACCCTTCCAGTACCCGGCTAAAAATAAGGCAGAAGTGCAGACTATAGTCTGACACTGCAGTCCCGCTCTGTACCCCCCTTACCCCACGTTATCTATCTCAACTATCATTACTTATGCGACACCGCAACACAGCGCAGACAGCTGCTTCCTAGTATAGTGCCGTGGTGTCACCCGTCATGTAGGCCCCAGGAGTCCACTCATCTGTCCAGCCCCATGCCCGGTTACCACGCACTCAGGGGCCCAACACACCTTCAGGAACAACACGTTGGATTGACAGGATAAGTGATTCTGAAGCTCGGCCGCTAGGTGGCGCCGGTTTCCACAGAAAGAGTCACAAACATGTACAGTAGATAGATCATGCCCATATTAGTTTTTTTTTTTGTCAGTGCTTTATTGATATAGAAACAAAGAACATTAACAAAACAGAGTACAAATTGCAACTTGTCTTTTAGTTTGTGTTAAAGATTATTATTTTATAAATCAGACAACCAATGCAGAGACAATGTTACCAGACCTGAAAATGCGACAGTTAATCTATTTCAGAATTCTCATGCATGTGTAAAAAAGAAAAAAAACGCAGCAGAAAAGCTGTGGTGTTGCAGATTTTAAATCTGCAGCATGTAAATTTGTACAATGGATTTCATTGCAGATTTCACTCTTTCCAATGCAAAGAATAAAACTGCATCTTTTCTGCAATAAAATTTTCAGCGCATGCATGCACCCTTTGGCATACCTCCCAAGTGTCCCTCTTTTGGAGGGACAGTCCCTCTTTTTGACCCAAGTCCATCTGTCCCTCTTTGTTCCTTAAATGTCCCTCTTTTTGACCTGGAGGATTAATGCATAAATGTGCATTAATAAATTTACTAAATTGCTCCTTACTAAAGTGTTTGTATGGTTTCTACCTGTATATTAGACCAGAACTCCATTATTTGGTGCAATTTGTACCTTCAAATATTTATAATCTGATGATTTATGTGTTAATATTTATATGGACATTGAAACACAAGAAAAAGATTGCCACAGGGGTTCCAGTAATTATGTTTTGGGTTGACTTAGAGGCGTGGCCTAGTATGAAAAAAACTGCCGGTCCCTCTTTGCAATTTTCAAAAGTTGGAAGGTATGCCCTTTGGTGCATTTTTTTTGTGCTGCAGATTAGAAGAAATCAGTTAAACAGAGAGCCAGCAGAATGCTGACATTTATGTCCCAAACTTACTGGATCATAGAGAATGTGGATCCGGTGGTGACCGGCTATGCCGGATACAGTAACTTCAATAGTCTGCTTCTCTGCTGGAACAGAATACTGGATTTACCTCCCACAGATGTGAACATGCTTCTTAAGGACTGGACTGCTATGGGCTTTGTCATTAAATATGATGTGGGGGTGCAAACTTTTATATAGCTATTATAGAATTATATGTGTTGTGTGATTTCTGCTGGATAGAAGGGTCATTCACCAAATGGCTGACTGCTTTAAAGCCTCCAGTCTATCCCAGCATGGTGGAGTCGGGCAGGCTGGGCCTCCGCCAGCCACAAGATCATCGCATCGTATCTAATACCTCTGGCTGCCAGGTACTAACTTCAAAAAAGCATCTGCAACCCCTGCTAAACTGGATACTGGAGGAAGGGGACTCATTTCTGGAGGGAGATTTGAAAACGTTAAAACAAAGACATTTCAATATTCAATGCCCTCCACTCCCCTCCCCTCATTAATTCCCCCCCAATGGAACAACTGGGATTTGGTTGGTCAATGACTGGGCTGACAGGAAACTGGAAACCAATCCTGGTTCTATAAAAATGGTGCATGGACATATTTTATTTGTTACACCGTGAGGGAGTCACAACCGAGTTGGCAGGTAACCATTTCTTCTCTTTCTCCCGGGGCAGTAAGTTCTTATTCCTGTTTTTCTCCCATTTATTTTACTCTTACTGTTTGTATACATTATTTTTTATCTTGTCTCATTTTATATCTTTTTGTAAGCACTGCACTATTTTTGTGTATAAAATATTCACTTTATAAGTCCGCCTTGTTGCTCTAAAGAATCCATAGCCTGAACGTGTGACTGTGTGATTGCTTGTGAGAAGAACGTATATACGTGGATTGTGCAACGTTTCCGGCTTACGTCAAAGTCGGTGGTGGCAGCTGGTGTTTGGGGTGTTGGGTCTGTGTTTGTGTTTGGGGGTAATGTACACTCACTTTGTGGCCTGATTGTGTGCGCAGAATGAGAGCTTGGAGGTAGTCTGGCCCCTGGCAGATCCATCCCCGGTCATGAGACGTGGCGGTGCGAACGTGACAGGCTTTTTTTTCCAATTTTTGTCTCATTTCCAAATCTCAAGAGTCTTTACTATATATTTTTTGAAGACAGCTTTAAAGGGGTTGTCTCACTTCAGCAAGTGACAGAAAGTTAATATAAGGCACTTACTAATGTATTGTTATTATCCATATTGCCTCCTTTGCTGGCTGGATTCATTTTCCATCACATTATACACTGCTCGTTTCCATGGTCACGACCGCTGGCGGTGGCCATGCTTGCACACTACAGGAAAAAGCATTGGCTTCTCTGGTGGCCAAGACTGTGGGAGTGTTCATAGGCTGGTGCTTTTTTCTATAGTGTTGTGAGCGCAATCTGCACTTTTCTACCCTCCCAACCATACTAGCTTGGGAGAATTTCACACAGATTTGCTTTTGTCTCAAGCAAATTCCCAACTTTATTATCAAAGCATAGTCTTATAGGTAACGGACACAAAAGAGGCACATGGGGTGGGTGGAAATCAAAACTAATAATTTGATTAGTTATTCATATAAGGCAATACTTCCTGACCGTACTAAAGGCATTTTAGTGGTTAAGCTTCTGCAGCATCTTATCTCAAGCTTAGCATTCTTCAGCAATGTAGGCAGGCAAAGTATGAAAGACAGAAAGAACAGAACCGTCCGGCCTTAAAGCTACAGGCTACCAAACGTTACTACAGTTCAGACCATTCCTATCACAATTCCCTGCTTTTGTGATTTTAGCAGATGGGCTGGACTCCTAATGGCCAGGTACGTCACTTGACCTTGTATCAAATGCAGGACTTAACCTAACATCTTTACCCGATTCCCCAAGACCCTGGAGTCCTGACATCTCACCAATCACCACAACCTGCTATGACTCGAGATGAAGTGGCCTCCAAGTGCTAACCTAATCCTAGAAAAGGAAAAAGCATAGAAGTTATGGCAAGTCATCAAATTAATCAATAATACAAGTAATAACTGATTATATGTGTACTCTACATGGTGCTACTTAGATCTATGTGTATTATTAACATAAAAACTATTAATACTGAAAATCTTTGGGCAATACTATCCATGGGTCACTGGCATACCTCCCAACCATTCCCGGATCAAGCGGGACAGTCCCGGATTGCAGTAGCTATCCCGGTACACGGGAGGTATGTCCCGGTTTCTGGCAGCTGTCCCTGCGCCCATAGGACGCAGAGACAGTTGCCTGTATTATGATGAAGCAGAGAAACCGGCATCAACTCGCTGCTTCATCCATCATCCCTCCCGTCCCCCCTGCTGGCTCTCCATAACTCTGTTCTGTGCGGGGGCGGCCCTCTGCCCTCCACAGACCAGAGCAGCCGATGTCCTGCTGCTGCTGCAGATGCTGCTAGGAGGAGGGTAAGTATGTGGTGTTTATTTTCTTAACTTTATGTGAGTGGCACAATGTGGCCATATTACTGGGGGGCAGAATGTGGGCATACTACTGGGGGCATAGCTGGTCATATTACTGGGGGCACATAACTGGGGAATAATTACTATTTGGAGCAGTACGGGGACTGGGTGGGATTAGGTGTATAGTTATGTTTTGGGCGGAGTTAGAGGTGTGGCCTGGTGCTGAAAAAATTTGCCATGGTGCACTTAGCGCTCCGCACAATGTGTGCCACTTTGTTCAATTACAAAGTTGGGAGGTATGTACTGGGCTGAAAGTATTGGACTATAAGAGTTTTGTTCTTCCTTTTACACAACTTCTTCATGGCCCAGAACCCTATTTTTACTGTCTCAATTAGAATCCATATTCTTTGAGTGAGGATCAGCAGCCACCAGGGGGAATTAGAAACATCATCCTTTCCAGTCTCTAGACTCTACACTTTCTTGCAGTGACTGGCGTGGATCCATTTGGACTTTCCTTCGAGCATCACTAATATGCTTGTGGTCAACAACACTTGGAATGGACCATCAAACCGAGGCTCAAGGACTTTTCTAACGAGTCTCTTTACCACTACCCAATCTCCAGGCTCAAGTAGGTGGGTTCTTGGTACTTTACCAGGATCTGGAAGTGAAGCAAAAACTCGAGAATGTATTTTAGTCAAATGCTTTGAAAACTGATCACATAATCTGTCAGACAACCATGTTTGCATCGGGAGCTGCTGTGGGAAATACAATCCCTGTCATAGGGGGTGATCCAAAGAGGACCTCATAGGGACTAAGGCCTGTCTTACGGTTAGGGATATAACTTACTTAGCTTTTCTACCCTACCGCTAATTTGCGGATGGTACGAAGTATGTAAGGCCTGTTCTACACCCAAAGCCTTAATTATCTCCTGCATGACTTCACCTGTACAGTGAGCACCTCCGTCACTTTCAATGGTCTCAGGTACCACATACCTGCATACAACTTCAGCCATAATCTTCTTGCTGTGGTCTAGGCTGTGGCCTTAGCTGCCGGGTATGCTTCTGGCCATCCTGAAAACAAGTCATCACACACCAATACATACTCATACACACACACCTTGGGTAGTAGAAATGTAGTCTATCTACAAAGCGTTTGAAAATACAGTGCTGAACCCTGGGGCATACCATGCACTATGTACTAAATCACACATAGCGGGTCCTTGACTGGTGCATCACTCCATTGGCTTGCCTGTGCCATCGTGGGGTAGGGGGACCTGGGAAGGCAGAATTTCCCTTGGAACTATAATAAGCCTTCCTCTGTTGGCAGTCCCTTGCTTTTGACATCCACTGGTCCCTTTCCTCCTTCCCCGCATGGTTCTGGTTCTTAAGAAGACAGGAGGTTGTTACTTCAGGGACCTGAGCTATGGCCACTAAGGCAGGGGGTTTGCCTAGGCAATTTGGCAGCCATTTTTGCCACCTGATCTGCTCTGGCTTTTCCCTTTGCCTCCTCTGAGTCTGTTTTACAGTGGCCTTTCGTTTTCATCACCGCCACTCGAGTTTGGCGACATAAGGGTTTCCATCAGAGAGATCACCGCCTTCCCATTTTTAATGGGTTTACCTGAAGCGGTCATGAAGTCTCTGGATTTCCAAATGGGCCCATAATCATGGACTATCCAAATGCATACCTGGAATTAGTGTAAATGTTGGCTGTTTTTCCATCTGTATATCTGCAAGCCATCTCCAGAGCAGTCACCACTGCCCAACCTGCCATACCTCTATCCATCCACAAAGAGCGCATGATTTGGATTTTCTAATGGGCTGATTGACCACATGGTTCAAACCCCGCTGTCTCTTTTGATATCATCTGCAAACAGTCATGAGGCTCTTCCTCTGAAGAAAAGTTTTTTTTAAGTGCCAGTGCTCTAACTTGGAGCCATAATGTTTTTTATTTTCCATGCACGTAGCCATATGAGGGGCTTGTTTTTTGCAGGCCAAGTTGTAATTTCTAATAGCACCATTTAAATGGCAAATCGACCATACTGGGGTTTTTTTTTTTTTTTTTTTTTTACTGCTGCGCTATTCACCATATGGGACAAGTTTTTTGTATTTTAATAGAATAGGCATTTTCAGACACGGAAATGCCTAATATGTTTATTTTTTTTTACTATTTTCACTTTAATTCTGGGCTATGGGGTGGGGTGATTTGAATTCTTAGGTGTTTTAAAACTTTTTTTTTAGCCCCGCCTAAAATGCAATCCTTAGACTTCAATTTGCATAAAGTAATGGAGTTTTATCCATTACCATATACAAAGATTCGTATATTATAATTCAGTGCTGCCACCTGCTGGCCTGAATTGTAATATACAAGTAATAAGCCAAGAAAACCTAGTACAGGCTCTGGGTTATTACTTAAATGGAACGCCTGCCCCCATCTCCGCCCGAGGGAGGCGTTCCTGCCCAACAAGCAAGGGGCTCCAGGTTTTTGGCCTCTCATGCCCTGGGCACATTTGACCACTGTATCTGAGGAGCTAAACGTCCACAATCGGCAGGGCACCCAAGCTGTTATGGCCGCTGGCTCCGCTCTGGAGCGGGCGCCATTAGTCAAAGACCCAACTATTACAGGGGTTAAATCTTCATGATACCCGTTTTCTACTATTTATCTCCTTCTAATTATGACACTTCCATCCAGTGATCTATGTGCTCCATTTTATTACCAGTTTGGGAATCAGAGATCACACACAATGAAAAGGATAGACAACACTTTTAATATTTCTCTGATATATTCTCAATTTAACACATTTAAATAGATGAGTGATTAAGTACAGGAATACTTGGGTATGAGAAGGGTCGTGGGTAGAGGTACATAGTACCAAAAAACGCTATACACAGCCTTCTTTTGTATATTACCAGACAATGCACAAGGCAATCCTTAACAACTGCAGTTGAAATACGTTACCTAGAGAATCAATGCCGCTTCCCGTGGCAGGAAACGTAATATAACATAGTGATTTTTTATATATATTTTTTTTTTAGAGTAAATGGGAAAGAAAAAAATAAACATATAAAAACATACAAACAAGGATCAAACTTCCCCAAAATCGACGTTACAGAGGGAATATCTCAGTACTAAACCACAGCAGTGTACGGGAGTGTTGCATTAGGAGCATTGGTTCTGCCCCAGTAATGGAGTCCGACAGCGCGGCGTACTCCAGAACTATCCGTGTTGCCAATACTTGTGTGTCCAAGGGTCTCAAAAGCTGGATCCGAATGGTCATTGTCCTGCAGCAATCATATGCCTGAGATGCAGCCTCACCATAAGATCCATGGCTTCTTCCAAGACTGTAGACTTGTGGTCTGAAAATGAAATTGCAGCATAGGTAGAAAGAAATCCGACCATCAATGCAGCTGTGATCCACAAGCAACCTTCCACATTCACGTCTCTGCAGCACAAAGCTTCATAAAACCAGACAGTATCATCATTTTGAAGGAACGAGGCCTAACCCGTTACACAGTTATCCTGCCAAACCATTCCCAGCAATACTACAAAGTTGTTTCCACCCTCAGACCACTTGAATTCATTGATACATGCAACTTTTACTGAATCCTCAAACACAAAGTATCACAAAGCATATTCTACATTTTTTCAAACCAGCACCTGAATCTGAATACTTTTGCAATCCATGTAATTAAATATTCCAGTACAACCAGTGAGCTATTCAATAAAATGTATCTCTATAGCGCCACCTGCTGTTTGTTTTCTTTTTGGTTTCTTGCCCATCAAGATGAGCCAGACACACGCTCAAGTTTAAATCTTGCCATATGTTCTGTGACAGCTACAGGGAGAGAGCTGGCAGCAGAAAGGACACACCCTACCTATGAGCGGAAGATAATCTAGCAGAGCATTTGGAGCAATGGATGGGGGGATCTCTGGATCCATGTGAGGTACAGGGCTGGTTCTAGCTTTGTTAGAAAAGATATTGTCATGTACTATATGATGTCTGATTTTCAATTTTTTACATCAATCATGGGATAACCCCTTTAAGGCTGAAGTAACTTGTAGTTTATTATTAACAGCATAAAGGGATTGTCCAAAAATAGAAAAACATGGCTACTTTCTTCTTAAAAAAAAAAAATTTAAAAAAAAATATCACACCTGTCCATATGTTGTGTGAGGTATGGCTTTCACTGCAATTAAATGGACTGAGCCTGCCATACCACACACAACCTGGGGAAGAAGCCAGCCATGTTTTTCTACGCCCTGGACAACCCCTAATAATATACTATGAAGTCCAAGAAATGAGCAGCCAATGTTCAAAGCAGTGATAAGACATTCCCCCACCATTTTAGGTTAGCCTTGGAGGAAAAGGAAAATGCTGATACATCTGATGTAGAGTGTAATGAGAGCATTCTACCATTCATTTAAAGGAATGTGTCATCAGAAATAACCTATTTTCGATGATATTTTTTAATTTTCCATGTCATTATATAATATTTAAAGGGACTCTTTCACCTGTTTTTCACCATATATAACTAACAGCAGTGCCCCACAGAAGATTGCAGACACATCCCAGACATACCTGTGTGCACTGTGTGTCTGTATTACATGTCCAGGAAAAAGCACTTTTATTCTGCGAGGAAAACAGCTCCCAAGTGCCCGGCTGAAAGTGAAACTAAAAAACAGCTTTCTCCCCCGACTCGATTTCTAACAGCTATATCTTCTGATATACTGGATATAATGCTCGTGATTTGGTAATCATTTGAAAGCTTGGAAATGGCAGCTTTCAAAAAGGTCAGAACAGTCTAATCTGCTACCAATCCCAAGATACGAGCAGTTAAAGCAGCCCTCCCCTCTTCAGTCTGGTTTGCAGCAGAGCCGGGCACGTGGGAGCTGTTTTCCTGCAGAATAAAAGTGCCTTTCCTGGACATGTAATACAGACACACAGTGCACACAGGTATGTCTGGGATGTGTATGCAATCTTCTGTGGGGCAGTGGCTCTTAGTTATATTGGTGAAAAAACAGGTGAAAGTGGAAAAAAAAAACAGGTGACTCCCTTTAAACAAAACCCATAAATTCCTGCAGTTTTCACACTGGCCACTAAGCCTAATAATTGGCGCCACTTCTTGGTTTGTACAGATCACTTTACTGCAGTTATCTGCTTATCATTACAAGCAGGTTTAGAATGGCATATATCACCTCTGTGTACAGATAACACAGGATCCTCCATTCACAATAGGTGACCATAAAACCTCAATCTACTCCTTGCTTGTATAATGCCCTCTGCACAGGTCACAGAGCATGCCCAGAAAACTCTACCATAGAAGACGGGTAGGGTCCCCACCTGACCATTGTTTCTATGGACCTTGGGGTTGCCGTAAAGGCAATTCTTTAAACGCTTTCTAAATGCTTTTAAGAACAGCTCAGCCGAGATGGCCGCCCCCATAATCATACTCAGAAATAAAAATCTGTAACCAAAAATAGAAATGGATTAGAAAAAAGGAGATGTGTTGCTATCTGGTTTAACCAGCAGAAAAAAAATGGTGACACATTCCTTTAGTGTCAATTTAATGCTTGTAAATTTGCACTTTTATTAGCAGATTCATTTCTAGCAAGTTCTATAAAAGATGGGAAAACGTTGCAATATAATGCACATTTCCCAAGAAGTGTTATCAGAGGAACACAAGCTCTCCTCACAAGCAGACTGTAACTTCAGTTGGTGATAACTTGGCATAGGAATGAGGTATGTTTTCTCATTTTTAAACACAAGTGAATTAAAGGGCATCTGTCAGCAAATGAGCCTCTAGGAGCAACGGGGCGTTGTCATGACACCTAGAGCTGAACCTCTAGGTGTAACAGCACGCCCCCCGTTGCTCCTAGAGGTTCATTTGCATATATTAAAACATCATTTTTCTTCAGCAATGTGGACACATATGAAATGGCAACCAACACAGATGTCTTCAGCTGCCAGTGCACATGTAACAGGTCGGCCAGTGTCATAGGTACAAATCTGCTGACAAATGCCCTTTAAAGAGGTTGTCCAGGTTCACAGCTTAACCGGACATACCCATATTTCACCCAGAGAGCCCCCCACTAAGCCCCAATTGTGCAGGGAAAGGGCTTGTTTGTTACCTCGGCCACACTGCTAAGGCAAGAGGGATTCCGCCGATCAGTGTGTTTGGTGACGTCACCGGCTCTGATGGGCTGGCTTTAGCAACGCCCTAGCTGTTTACTGGCCTAGGGCAGCGCTAAAAAGCCGCACCCATCAGTTCCCGGTGACATCACCGCTGGCAAGCCACCCTCTGCCTGGCAGCCCTGAAGAGAAGACCGGTACGTCCGGGATTCCTGAAAATGCCTTTGGCCCTGCACCGATTCAGCTCCGATGCCTCATCTTAAGTGCGAGGCTGCCCCTGGCATGAAAATACGGGCGGTATGTCTGGGTTCAGCTCTGAATGTTATAGAGGTTTTATTGCACACATCAGATCTTAGCCAAGTGGTTGATTCTCACTACGTGCTTCACCTGTATTTGCTGCAAAGCCACCGCAATTAGCGGTCAGCAGCTCGCGGGTTACTGTTGAGTGGGTGAACGGTGTAAATGTACCCTTATAGATAAGAAGTCAGAGTTTGTGTGGATGAAATAATGGCCGGGGGAGCTGAAGCTCTGAACCTCTGTATCATGCATGTGTTTATTGCTGTGGATCATGAAGAATAATGCATAGGCCAGGCCACAAATAGGCCCATCGCCTGCGACAATACATCTTCAATGTGAAACCTGGACTTATGGGAATGTTTGTATTGAATACATTATCTGCAAAAAAAAAAGAAAAAAACTGCAACGGAAAGAGAACGGGTACTGTGGTAATTTGTGACAGTGCGTCTGGGTAATTGTACAATGTGCATGCACAACAAGATGTACGGCGGCCAGTGACCGTAGCTTTAATGAAGTTTTGTGTGTTCTTGCAAACAGATGTCCCCCCTTTTTTTTTTTCTTTTTAAATCGTGGTGAATAGAGAACAGACTGATCTAGGCAGGTATCAAAACTTATCCTGAATGGTCCTTGACCGGCTTGTAACTCCTGTCGACACTCCTGTGATCTTTTCCATATTCATATTGATGATATTTCCCAGTGCAGATCGATCACAAAGTGACCAGAATCATCCTGAAGTGTTAACACTGAAACATGTCTTAGTTCACACTTCGTGTGTTTCACCTTCACTGTCACCTTAAGTGCCCTGCGCACATCTTCATAGAGATTATATTGGGAGAGGCTTAGTCAAAAGAACAACGTTGTTTCTTTAAATTCTTCTAGTCCCAAAAGCTTTGATCCCGACATTCTTGCTTTAATTGCTTTCTCTTGTTCAGCACAGTTGCTGTAACAGCATCTGTAAGTGCAAGGAACTTTTGAAAGTCACGTCAGACAGAAAGTGGTGTGACGCCGTGGATCTTATACCTAGGGTATTAAAAATAAAATGTAATTAGGTAAAATGAGTGAGAAAAGTATTTGTGAGTAATATTACTACTGCTGCAAGATAAAGACGTCATCTTTGTAAAGAACCATATACTGTATTTTTTCGCTCCATAAGACGCAACTGTGGGGGGAAATGGCAGTGCGTCTTATGGAGCAAATGCTAGTGATCACTTCCATTATGGAAGCACTAACCAGTACACAATAGAACAAGGGAGCAGTGAATACAGCGCTCCTTGCCTTCTCTGCACCCACACTGCACTGTCTAGGCTGCGTACAGTGTCAGGACGTAGTTTGCGCACTATGACCTGAAGCTGTGCCATGTCCAGTCAGAGTGCAGCAAGGCAACCAGAGAGTACCAGGGAACGGTGAGTGCAGGAAGAGGTGGTGGCGCCGCGCCTGGAGAAGGTGAGGTAAGTTCATTTATTTTATGTCTGATAAGGGTCTAATCTGAGGTCTACTGAGGAATGGGGTTCTGATCTAAGGTCTAATAATGAATGGGGATTTGATTCAGGGGTCTGATAAAAAAAAAATTTCTGATTTTCTTCCTTTAAATCCTAGGTGCTTTTTATGGAGCGGAACATACGGTAAATAGCAGCTTTGCAAACCAATTAAAAAATATATTGAAAAAAAATACCTGCATGTGTCTGAATGCTCACCAGATGTTCTGTACAGCACAGTTGTTTGGATGCTGCTAGGGCTTGTTTTGGGTGGAATTACAGTTCCTGTGATTCCTCTCCCCATTCAGAGATACTGCCTCCATTTACAGATGTCCGCTCCCTTATTACTGGGTGTGAGGTAGCCAATTACCCAGTGACTTCACACACATTACAACTCTGCTGTTCTACTACTCAGTAAACAATCTACTGTCCAGTATGTGAAACATGATAACCACGTGTTCAGTGTATGGGATTTTTGTAAAGAGACCACGGCACTCAAAAAAATCGGTTTAAAGCTTATAGTTATTTTAAATAAGCTTTAAACAGATTTTTTGAGTGCCGTGGTCTCTTTACAAAAATCTGTGCATTTTTTACCACTGAGCACCATCAACCATTCCTTGGTCGGAGTGCCAACCAATCCTGATTTATATATTCAGTGTATGGGATGTCACATAAATTACCACGAGGAGCATGGCCATGTGACTGAAGGTAAGACTGGCATACATATTCATCTAATGTACCGTATTTTTCATCCCACAAGACGCACTTTTTCCCCAATTAATGGTGGGAAAACGTTAGTGCGTCTTATGAGGTGAATATAGGGGGAAAAAAAACATGTTCGGCACTTGCCGCCGGACATCTTGTACTACCTGGCGGCTGCGGTGCTGTGAAGAAGGGGCCGACTGCCGCTGAGGGTTCTGTGCGGAAGGGAACGGCCACAACTGCAGATGGTGGGGAAGGCAGCGAATCGGCCGCTGCACTTAGTGGAAGGCAGGGGATGGCTGCCTCTGTGGGTGCCTTGTAGTAGGGACCGGCCGGCCAGAAGATGCAGAGGTTGAGGGGAGCGCAGGAGCAGGCAGAGGAGGGGCGGAGCAGGCTTCCCTGTCACACATGCCTGCTCCGCCTCTCAGTCTTCAGATGTGCCTCTTCCTGTTGTGTCCTGCGAGCTGTGCCTGGAGAGCTGTGTCATCTATAAGGGTACCCCTAATAAAGTGACCCCTCCCAATAAAGTGACCTCCCTAATAAATTGACCCCCTTTATTAAAGTGTCACCAGATAAGCCTCCCCCCTTCCCCAATAAGTGTTGTCAGAAGCAGAACCCCCCCCCCGTAACATTGTGTGAGCAGCAGATTAGGCTACTTTCACATTAGCGTTAACAGTATCCATGGGCTAGCACGTGGGCTTGCGTTAGTACAGATCCGCAGGCTGCTCCCCTGCCGGACACTGCTAACGCTAATGTGAAAGTTTATGGGGGGTAATCTGCTACTGACATAATGTTATGTGGGGGATTTGCTGCTGACACACTTTTTTCTCCTATTTTCACCCTCTAAAACTAGGTGCGTCTTATAGGGCGAAAAATACGGTATATTACATTGGCATATGGCTGATATGACTGCATGTAAATTTATTTTGGACATAATTTCAACAGTTCTACTTCTTACAGGCATTATCAGGACACTCAAAATCAAGTCAAAAGTTTTTTTACATCTTGCACGTCCCTAAAACTGTCCGTCCTGCCCGGTCAGGCAGCTGCTTACTGAATACACAGGTGGCCGTGCATATGCAAAACTTGCTCTATTACCGAGCTCACCACATCCCCACCTAGGCCTATTGCTGGATGTGCGCATGGTCACCACTCCTATTCTCTTGATAGGCAAGGATACCAGATGTTATGACCTCCGCCTATGAGGGAACACCATAAAATGTGGATATGAATAAAGCCCAAGAAAACATATTTCTGAGCAACAGAGAAATTGTAATATGTGATTAGAATAGTTATCACTAAGGGCTCATTGCACACACCTGTATGTATTTTGCAGTCCACAAAAAACGAATCCGCAAAAAACAGGATTTTTGTAAAACTTACCGTAAAATCCCCTTTCTTGTGGCTTCATTGGGGGACACAGCACCAGTGGGATATAGGCAGCTGCCACTAGGAGGCGACACTAGACAATCAAAAAGAGAGCCCCGCCTGGCAGCCTATATCCCTCCTACGGACACCAGGCTAGCTCAGTTTAGTTAATAAGCAGTAGGAGCCAAACAGAAAGATACAAACCAGTCTGAACCCGGGGACGAGAACTCAAGGAACAGCAAACAAGCCCGGGAAACAGAACAACCCAGAAAAAAACAGGGTGGGAGCTGTGTCCCCCAATGAAGCTACAAGAAAGGGATTTTACGGTAAGTTTTACAAAAATCCTGTTTTCTTGTGCCTATCATTGGGGGACACAGCACCAGTGGGACGTACAAAAGCAGTCCCAGAGGGTGGGGAAAAAGAACAATTCCCAGGTGGCCAGCCTAACGTATGGCGGCCTGCAGAACCCTGCGGCCCAGACTGGCATCAGAAGAAGCCAGGATGTTGGACCTGGTAAAACTTTGGTAAAAGGTATGCACCGAGGGCCCAGGTGGCGGCTTTTGCAAACCTGGGACACCGATGCATGATGGCGAACCGCCCAGGAAGCTCCCCACGGCCTTGGTGGAATGGGCAGTGACCCGGAAGGGAGGGGACCTATCCCGAGAGCGATAGGCCTCAGAGATTGGCGGCCGTAATCCAACGTGCAATGGTCACCCTTAGAAGCTGGCAAGACCCTTGCGGGGACCCTCAGGGATGACGAACAAGGAATCCGACCGACGGAAGGGAGCTGTGAGGGACAAATAGACCCGGATTAGCTCGGACAAGTCCAGACAGTGAAAGAGAGCGTTCCCTAGGATGGGAAGGAGCAGGACAAAGAGAGGGAGAGACGATATCCTTCGTTGATGTGGAATGCCGAAACAAACTTCGGAAGGAAGGAAGGGAGAGGCGCAAAACCACCTTAATCCTTGTGCAAGACAAGATAGGGGGAGCGACAGGAAAAGAGCGGCTAACTCAGATAACTCGGCGGATGGATGTAACCGCCACCAGAAAAGCGACCTTCAAGAGAGAAGACGCAGGGAACCTCCCGCAAGGGCTCAAAGGGAGGACCCTGGAGCACATCGAGCACCAAGTTAAGATCCCAAGGGCTCGATGGGGGGCGGAAGGGGGATTCAGCGAAGAAACACCTTGCAAAAAGGTCTTCACCTGGGAGCGCAGAGCCAAAGCCTCTGAAAAGCACGGACAGGGCGGAGACCTGAGACCGAAGGGTAGAATGGCTGAGACCCCTGGTCAAGGCCGGACTGTAAAAAAGAGAGGAGGTGTGGAGGCAAACGAGAGGATGCACACGACGTTGCTCGCACCAAGAAAAAAAGGATTTCCAAACCCGATGGTAAAATACGAGCCGACTGAGGGCTTGCGGGCCCTAAGCATAGTCTGGATGACAGATTCAGACAGACCCCGAAATCTCAGCACCGCGGCCCTCAACAGCCAAGCCGTCAAGTTGAGCTGAGGTAAAGTGGGGTGGAAGATCGGCCCTTGAGAAAGGAGGTCTGGCCGCAGGGGAAGACGCCAAGGGGCGTCGGCCAGGAGGTGGATCACGTCTGCGTACCAGGACCGGCGAGGCCAATCCGGAGCGATAAGGATGGCGGGAACGCCGAGAGCCTTCAGCCGTTTGAGGACCCGCGGAAGAAGAGGGAGCGGGGGAAACAGGTAAATCAGGGAGAACTGATCCCAAGGGGTCACCAGGGCGTCCACTGCGAACGCGCGGGGGGATCCCGAGCCCGCGCCACGTAAGTGGGGAGCTTGTGATTGAACCTGGACGCGAACAGATCCACGTCGGGGAAGCCCCACCGACGGCAAACCTGACGAAACACCTGTGGATGGAGAGACCACTCTCCGTGGTCCAGGGACTCGCGACTGAGATAATCCGCCGCCCCCAGTTGTCTACGCCTGGAATGTGGACGGCAGAGAGAGCCGGGACGAACAGTTCCGCCCAGCAGAGAATCCGAGCGGCCTCGCCATCACGGAGCGGCTCCTGGTGCCTCCCTGGCGGTTCAGATAGGCAACGGCGGTGGCGTTGTCCGTCTGAACCCGAACAGGGGCGACCCCGGAGGAAATCGGTCCAACGAGTCAAGGCAAGGAATATCGCCCGAAGCTCCAAATATTGACGGGAA